>JAQZBX010054438.1:0-18648 GCA_029593785.1 Cabassous unicinctus
CGCGCGTGTGCGGAGCCGCCGGGAGCTCGGCATGGACTCGCGGGCGATGGGCCGCGGAGCAGGGGCCGGGCCAGCCGATGCCGAGGGCCCCACGCCCCACTCTTGACTTATAATATTTCCCATTCCTGCCTTACCACCTATCCATTGGGACCTCCTTCCCTCCTACTCAGCCTAGTGATGCTTCTCAAAGGCAGTCTCAGACAGCAGCCTACTTGCCACCCAAACCGCCACAGTTGCATGCTTCACTAAACTCACTTGAATTATCAGCTCAGGGAAGGTTTTCTTTCAGAGGTCAGGGGGACACACAGTGAGGGGCACACAGTTCCCCAGTCCCGTTGCCCAGATTTTGACAAATGTGAGCCCCTGTTAAAATAAGCCTCCGTCTCGGGAAACAGAAGTTTTCCATCATCGCTGGCAGGTTCCCTCTGTCCCCTGTACTGTTGGTTGATGATGTGGGGCTCAGGTGACTGCTAGGAAGAAAACGGTTTGGTCCGTGGATAACATTACAAGTGGAGCTGAGGAGATGGCAGGAAAGCAAAAAGAGGAGTCCTGAGTGTGCTGAGGGCTGAGAGGTGGCAGAGGGAGTAGACGGTGGTCACGTGGTCCATAGGCTAGAGGGGCCCAGCTAGCTTGCAGTGGGTGGGAGTGCAGCTGGTGGGTCAGGCAGCAGGTGTGGAGGGGTTCAGGATGATGGGTCACCATGCCTGGGGCGGGTGAATGGGCCATGGTGGGACCGGGTGCAGTGACCGGGAGATGGGTGTCTCTGAGGATAGATGGGGTGGCCAGGTCTGGTGAATGTGCATTGTCAGAGCAAGTCTTCTCAGAGAAGGGGTGATAGCAGGTGGGAACCTGGAGGGTAGAGGACCAAAAGGTGGGGGAGAGGGCTCCGGTGAATGTAAGATCAAGGACAATTTCATCAGACAGGAGCCCTATCAGGTGAGCTTGATGTGGTGCATTGGAAGGCCATCAGGTCAAGGAGTGTGAGTTAGGATACAGGCAATTGTGGCCCTAGATACAGAGCAAGAGTGAGCAAGAGTGTGTGAGAGAGGGATGGGAGGAGGGAGGGAGAAGGGAAAAGAGGGAAGGGGAAAGGGAGAGGGAGAAAGGTATTGTGTGGTGTCTGGGCAAGGTCTGAAAGGGGTGGTGAGTTGCACTGGCCCAGAGGCTTAACAATCACTACCCTGGTCAGACTAGAGGTAAAAACTGATGTGAGTGTTTGTGGCTGGTGTGGTACAGGGCAGGGCTGGAAGAATGAAAAATAAAGAAAAAGAAAAGGAAAAAAAGTAAAGAGAGGTCTGCTCACATCTGTTGTTTAGAGAACTCACCAGAAACCCAAAATTGTAAAACATGGTGAGGTTGACTAGGTTCTGAGACTGGAACTTTGCCTTTTTGCAAAGTTCTGCCCTGTTCAGTTTCTTCTTCTCAAGGTGAATATAATCTCTACTTTTGCATATACTTTTAAAACTGCCAATAAAGCACATAAGGACTACATTACAGGGGTTGCTCCCTGATTACACACAAAAAAAATAAAACTAGTGAATGCCTAATTCTGTGGGACACTCATTGTTCATCTTGATTGGATTTACCAGGTAATTTAAAAATTATAACCCTCAGAAGATGTTGGATATGTAACGCTGTTGTAAAGAATAATCATGAAGACTCATTCATTCCATTTATCATTCATAAATCATTTCAACTGCATTATGTGTACTAAGAAATATACCATGTTCAGGAGATTCATCAGGGATCCAAACACATTGGTTCACTATAGATAAAAGGATGGAATCATCTGAACTAAATTTGGAAATAAAAGTAAATAAAAGATTAATAAATATGAACATTTTCAACATTCCTAATGTGACAAAAATAAAAGATTATGCATGAAAAAGAAATATGAGAATAAATATTCATTAAAATTTAGAACTATTAATGTTTGTTTTCATATTTATACATTAAAATGTATGTTTATAGTCTAGAGAAAATTAGATTTCTGTGAATAAAAGCTCAAGCAATTTCTGTACTTGATATTATCTCTGTATTATTTGTTGAGGTAAAATTTATATAACATAAATGTATTAGTCAGGATACAATTACCTGACTGAGATGACACATTAACCTAACCATCACAATAAATTTAACCATTTTAAATGTAGTCAGTGGCATTTAGTACATCCACAATGTTGTGCATGAGCTTTATCAGAACATTTTTATTCAGAACATTTTTATCTCCTCCAAAGTAGACCTCATACCCATGAAAGGAGTTACTCCACATTTCTTACTACCCTAAATCTCTGTCAACCAATAATCTTCTTCCTGTCTCTATGGATTTGCCTATTCTGGATATTGTATATAAATGAATCTTTTAAAATATGAGCTTTTGTATCTGGCTTCTTTTACTTAGCAGGTTTTCAAGATTTTTCAATGTCAAAGGTTGTATCTTTACTTCATTCCTTTTTATTGCTGAACCAAATTCCAATGTATGGATAAAATACATTTTGGTTATCACTCATTAGGTAATAGATATTTGGTTTGTTTCCAGCTGTTTGTAATATTAAATTATGCTTGTATGTATATTTGTGCACAATTAATTGAATATTTCTCTTCAATTTTTGAAGTTATATATCAAGGTACAGAATTGCTGGATCATCATATAATTCTGTGTATAACTTATTGAGGAATGCCCAAATATTTTCCACAGTGGTTGCACCAGTGTACATACCCATGAGCAATGTACAAGGATTCCAATTTCTCCACATCCTCACCAACAGTTATTTTAGATTTCCATAAATAGTATAATGCTTCTGGGGGTGTGAAGTGGTGTCGATTTGTATATCTCTAAAGATTAAAGATGTTGAACAACATACCATGTGGTTGTTGGTCAATTGCATATACTCCTTAAAGAAATGTCTATTCAAATACTTTGCCCATTTTTAGATTATTTGACTTTTGCCTCTTGTATTTATCTCTATAATGACATTATTTTGTAAATATTTTAAGGTAAGGATCAAAACTCATGCTTTGCATGTGCATATACATTTTATCTGCAACCATTTTGTGAAGACACAAGTCTTTCCTGAGTGCAAGATCTTCTTACAAAGTATAATGAAAATTAATTTTATGGGTTTATTTATGGAGTATTAATTCTACTTCATTGTTTTATATATTTATCTTTATGCCAGTATCACACTATTTTAATTACTGTAGATTTGTATTATGATTTGAAATAGAGAATTATTTATCCTCCCATTATGGTCTTCTTTTTCAATATAATTTTAACTATTCAGGGTCTCTTATAATTCTAAGATTATAAGGTTCAACTTTTACACTTCTTTTTAAAAGACGGCCTTAGGTTTTTGAAAGTTATTTCACTGTATCTCTAAACCAATTGAAGAGTATTGCCACCTTAGCTATATTAAATCTCCCTTTATATTAAATGGGATGTCTTTCCATTTATTTAGGTCCTCTTTAATTTCTTTCAGCAACATTTTTTTCATATCACGATACATATCGTCCATAGCTTGGTTAAATTTATTCCTAGCAACTTTATATTTTTTGATGCCACTGTAAATCAATTTTTTTAAATTTTGTTTTTGGAGTCTCACAATTTGTATGCAGAAATACAACTGATTTATGCATGTTAATCTTTTATCCTGCAACTTTACTGCATTTATTTATTAGCTCTAATATTTAGTTTGTGTGTGTTTGTGCATGAGAGTCAGTGGAGTTGTGTGTGGATTCAATAGGATTTTCTCTATATAAGATCATATCATCTCAGAATAGAGATAATTTTACTTCTTCTTTTCCAATTTGCATGACTTTTATTTACTTTTATAGCCAAACTGCTCTGGCAAGAATAACCAGTACAATGTTTAATAGCAGAAAGTGAAAGCAAGCATCCTTCAATTCCTAGCTCGTTGATTGTTTTTATCATGAAATGATGTTGGGTTTCATCAAATGCTTTTTCTGCATCAAATTAGATCACCTTATTTTTTTCAATATACTAGTGTGGAGTATTATATTGGTTGATTTCTATATGTTGACACATCCCTTGAATTCTTAAGTTTTATTTCTGTTTACAACATGATCATTATTTGTCCATGAAATGTGTGTAATTATTAATGATATTTTAGAGTTGAATTTATACTATACATTTACATTCACATATATAAATAATGAAATTTGGGGATGTTGAAGTTATGATGATGAATATAGGGCAAGATTTCAGCTACCAACTCTCTAAAATATCATTAAAATATCAGATTGTTCAAATAGATTTTCTTCCAAATCCCTTCATTCTCTATCTACTGATCCTCCTAATCCTATGAGGATTGTGAGAAATGACAATGACATGAATATGCATATACTTCTGATATTTTTTGATGCAGGGGATTTTTATGACTATAATTGCATAATTGGAGACATTGATCCCTTCCAGCTGACCAATACCTCGATTTGATCAATCCCATAATAAAACATATTCTTACATTTTATTGCAAATCCTTTGATATGCAAATCCTTTGGGAGAGAAATCCAGAAATCAATGTTGAAGGAGTTACATGGTTAGACACCACATGGAAGAACCAAAATGATTTAGGACAAGTGTATCCTGAAGGTCAGGTTCACAGTAGATCAGAAAGGGAGTGGAAGTCCAGAAAAAATGGATGGATGTTGGAGAACCAATGCTAGTGCAAAAACCAAGAATAATTATATCTGAGAAATTCCAGACTGATTTTTCAGGTGATAGAGTTCCAATCCTACATGCGACATTGATTGGGGTCCCAATGTTTTGGAATGAAGAACAGAATTGAAAGAATCTGAACATCATGGACTAATTAGTACAATTCAGTGAGTTATATAATCTTATCTGTGCAATGAGGGTATTCATATCATCTTTTGAGCCAGAAAAGCCAATATCTTAGAACTTTGACCTTGGGAGATGAAAGTCCTCCCCGTCTTTCTCTTAGAGCACAACTTATGTTCCTGTTTATTGGGCCCAAGTTATTCCCAGGTGAAGGGTTTGGCATTCCTGACTGTTGGGTCTGGAAATTGTGTTCAAGACTTGAGGCTGAAAGCGTCTTTCTCCATTTGCAGCACTGCTTACCACTGCGTGGCTGGCTGTGATTGAAAATCCAGAGGAAGACAGTTGTCAGCTGAGTTATTGACAATGAAACCAGGGGTGAGTAAGGAATTCTACATTAACTGAAATTGAGTCTCTCTTATGAGTTGATGGTAAGTTTTCTCCTATTGGCATGGACATTCCAAGTGCATTCAGGAGGTATTCAAGAATCTGATCTTCAGTTAAGCTTATACAGGACTCGAGAATATTTATAAGTTAGGGACTCATCAATAAGTAATCTCCTTCCCACCATTACAATAAATTTTTCCAGTCTCCATTAAGGCTGTGTCTTCTCTTGAGATGATTTACTTTTCTCACCAAACCCATGACCACGTTGGAGAACTAATGTATGCAAGGTCATGTTAGTACCTGAAATTTGCCTAGGCATGTAGTGGACAGAGGTGGTAGGGATGAGTAAGAATAAAAGTTTACAGTCAGTAGGGAGGCTGAGGTTTCAGCAGGTGATTCAATCAATCCAATTTTTTAATAAATCAATTTATTGATACATATTAATGAAACAAAAAACCATCCTAAGTGTACAATCAATGGTATTTGGTATAATCACTTAGTTGTCCGTTTATCACTTCAATCACTATTAGAGCATTTTCATTATTCCAATAATAATAAAAACAAACAAAAACTCATCACCTCTCAATCTCTGTGTACTTCCCATGTCATACATAACTACTAATCTGTTTTCATCTAATTTATTTGTATTTATATTTTGTAAAAACAGTCTTATATATGCCACATTATGCATATCCATATTTTACATGAGGTTTCACTATGTTATATAGTCCCATGCTACATTTTTAACTTTCCTTCTAGTAATATACATGTCCTAAGACTTTCCCTTTCAACCACTGTCATACCTATATAATAGCTGTACTAGTTCCAAACACTATGATGTATTTCACCATTTCTATCCATTTCCAAAGATTTACAAACAATTTTTATAGCAACTCTGCACATAATAACCCTTAACTTTCCATTCTCTATCCTCATTTTATTTTCTGGTGACCTATATTCTAATTATTAACTCCATATGTTTATGCAATATTTGTTCATAACAGCACAATCACATAGGGTTTGTTCTTTTGTGTCTTGCTTGCTTCTCTCAACATAATGTCCTCCAGTTTCATCCATGTTGTCATATGCTTCATGATTTCATTTCTTCTTGCCAATATATAATATCCCATCATGTGTAGACACCACAATTTGTTTATCCATTCATAGGTTGATGGGCATCCGGATTGTTTCCATCTTTTGGTAATTGTGAATAACGCTACTATCAACATTAATGTGGAGATGTCTGTTCATGTTACTGCTCTCAGTTCTCCTGGGTATATACCTAGTAGTGCTACTGGAGGTCACATGGCTAGTCTATGTTCAACTTCCTTAGGAACTACCAAAGAGTCCTCCACAGTGGCTATATCATTCTACAGTCCCACAAACAATAAATAAGTGTTTCTATCTCTCCACATCCTCACCAACACCTGTAGTTTTCCAACTTTTTAATAGTGGCAATTCTAATAGCTGTGAAATAATAAATCATTGTACTTTTGGTTTGCATTTCCTTAATGAACACTTTTTTTCATGTGTCTTTTCATCATTTGTATTTCTACTATAGGCAAATGTCTATTCAAGTCTTTAGCCCATTTTTTTAATCAGGTAGTTTGTCTTTTTGTTGTTGAGTTGTACTATCTCTTTATATATCATGGATATTAAACTCTTATTGGATATGTGATTTCCAAATATATTCTCCAATTAAGGCAGCTGCCTTTTCACCCTTTTGAAAAAGTCCTTTGATGTACAAAGGGGTTTAATTCTAAGGAGGTCCCATTTTTCTATTTTTTCCTATTTTTGTTCATGCATTGGGAGTAAGGTTTAAGAAAATACAGTCAACCACAAGGTCTTGAAAATATTTTCCTACATTTTCTTCATGGAGTTTTATGGTTGTCACTATTATATTTAGGTCCTTGATCCATTTTGAGATAATTTTTGTACAAGGTGTTAGATAGGGTTAATATTTATTTCATTTGGGAATGGATATCCAGTTATCCCAGCATCATTTTTTGAATAGACTGTTTTGGCCCAACTAGGAAGTCTTGACAGCCTTGTAAGCAATCACTTGATTGCAGATGTGAGGGTCTATTTCTGAGGTCTCAGTTTGGTTCCATTGGTCAATCTGTCTGTCTTTATGTCAGTACCGTGCTGTTTTTTGTTTTGTTTTGTTTTGTTTTGTTTTGACACTGTGGCTGAGTAATATGCTTTAAAGTCTGGAAGTGATAGTCCTCTAACTTTGCTCTTTTTTAAAAAGACATTTTCAGCTATTTGGGGTACCTTATCTTTCCAAATAAATTTGATAATTTACTTTTCCATTTCTGTAAAAAAATGCTGTTGGGATTTTTATTGGGATTGTGTTGAATCTCTAAATCAGTTTGGGTAGAATTGACATCTTAAATATATTTAGTATTCCAGTCCACAAACACAGAATATCCTTCCATTTATTTGTATTCTTCACTTTCTTTAAGCAATGTTTATAATTTTCTGAATACAGGTTCTTTTTGTTATTGGTTAAGTTTATCCCTAAATATTTGATTCTTTTAGTTGCTATTACACATGGAATTTTTAAATTTCCTCCTCAGATTGCTCAACAGTGTGTATAGAAATGCTTTTGATTTTTGCATATTGGTTTTGGATCCCACCACTTTGCTGAACTCATCTATTCATTCTAGTAGCTTTGTTGTGGATTTTTCAGGATTTTTTAGGTATAGGATCATATCATCAGTGAATACTGAAAGCTTTGTTTCTTCATTTCCTATTTCAGTGCCTTTTATTTCTTTGTCTAGCCTAATTGTTTTAGCTAGAACTTGTAGCTCAATATTGAATAAGAGTGGTGTGAGGGTGCATCCTTGTCTTGTTCCTGATCTCAGTGGGAAATAATTCAGTCTTTCATCATTGAGTACAATGCTAGTTGTAGGTTTTTCATATATGCACATTACCATATAGAGAAAGCTTCCTTTTATTCCTATCTTTTGGAATTTTTTCATGAGGAAAGACTAGTATATTTTGTCAAATGCTTTTTCTGCATCAATCGAGAGGATCATGTGATTATTCTTCAATTTATCAATGTGGTATATTACACTAATTGATTTCCCTGTGTTGAAGCTGTACTACATAACTGGGATAAAGGTAACTTGATTATGGTGTATAGTTCTTTTAATGTGATTTTGGATTCAGTGCAAATACTTTGTTGAGGCTTTTTGCATGTATACTCATTAGGGATATTGGTCAATAATTTTATTCCTTCAAAGTATCTTTATTTGATTTTGGTATTAGGATGATGGCTTCAAAAATGAGTTTGGTAGCATTCTTTCCTGTTCAATTTTTTGAAAGAGCTTAAGCAAGATTGGTATTAGATCATCTTTGAATGATTGGTGTATTCACCTGTGAAGCCATCTTATCCTAGGCTTCTCATGTTTGGGATGGTTTTGATGACGGTTTCAATCTCTTCACATGTGATTGGTTTGTTGGGGTCATCTATTTCTTCTAGGTCAGTGAAGGAGGTTCGTGTGTTTCTAGGAATTTGTCCATTTCATCTACATTATCTAGATTTTTGGTGTACAGTTGTTCATACTGTCCTCTTATGAGGTCTCTTATTTCTGCAGGGTCAGTGGTAATGTCCCCCTTTTATTTCTGATTTTATTTGTTTGTGTCTTCTCTCTTTTTTCTTTGTCAAGCTAGCCAAGTGTTTGTTGATTTTGTTGATATTCTCAAATAATTAAATTTTCATCGTATTGATTCTTTCTACTGTTTTTTTGCTCTTGTTTTTGTTTATTTCTCCTCTGATCTTTACTATTTCTTTCCCCTGATCTTTACTATTTCTTTCCTTTGACTTAGTTTGGGATTAGTTTCCTATTCATTTTCTAGTTCCTCCATGTGTTCAATTATATTTCAATGTTTGCTCTTTTTTCTTTTTTAATTTAAGCATTGAGAGCTATAAATTTCCCTCTCAGCACTGCCCTTTTGATATCCCATAGTTTTTGATATGCTGTCTTCTCATTTTCATCCATCTCAAGATATTTACTGAATTCCCTAGCAATTTCTATTTTGACCCGCTGATTATTTAAGAGTATGTTGATTAATCTCCATATATTTATCAATTTCCTTTTTTCCATCCATTATTGTTTTTCATTCCATTATGACAAGATAAAGTGTTTGTATAATTTCAGTTTATTGAGACTTGTCTTTTGACCCAACATATGGTCTATCTTGGGGAAGGATCCATGAGCCCTTGTAAAGAATGTATATCCTGCTGTCTTGGGGTACAATGCTCTACAGATATCTGTTATTTTTAGTTCATTTATCATATTATTTAAGCTCTCTGTTTATTTATTTACCTTCTGTTCAGATGTTCTATCCAATACTGATAATGGTCTATTGAAGTCTACAACTATTTTTGTAGAGATATCTGTTTCTCCCTTCAGTCTTGCCAGTGCGGGTCTCATGTATGTTGGGACACCAAGGTTAGGTGCATTTATATTTATAATAGTTATTTTTTCTTTGTTAATTGACCCTTTTATTAATATATAATGACTTTCTTCGTTCCTTAAAACAGTTTTGCATTTAAAAGCTCTTTCTGATATTAGTATCGATACTCCAGACCTTTTTTTTTTTATGTTACTGTTTGCATGGAATATCTTTTTCCAACCTTTAACTTTCAACCTCGTTTTGTCTTTACTTTTGAGGTGAGTCTCTTGTAGATAGCATATAGATGGCTCATAGTTTTATAAATCCATTCTGTCATTCTATGTCTTTTGATTGGGAAGTTCAAGCCATTAACCTTCAATGTTATTTCTGTAAAGGAATGACTTACTTTGTCCATTTTTTCCATTGGATTTCTGTTATCAAATATTACTATTGTCTGTCTTTTAAGGTTTAATTAACTCTTCCTTATAATCTTCACTTCTACACTCTTCTCTGTCTCTCACCACTGTTTTTTTCCTTTCAAGCTGCAGTACTCCCTTTAGTATCTCCTGTAATACACATATTTTTTTTAACATACTCTCTCAGTTTTGGTCTGTGAAGATGGTCATCTCACCCTCATTTTTGAAGGACAGTTTTGCCTGATACAGAATTCTTTGCTGGCAGTTTTTCTCTTTCAGTATCATAATTGCATCATACCCCTTTCTTCTCTCCTCCATGATTTCTGATGAGAGGTTGGCACTTAGTCTTATCATGTTTCCCTTGTATTTGATAATTTGCTTATCTCTTGGTGCTTTAGAGTCCTTTCTTTAGCTTTGATATTTGTCATTCTTAGTAGCAGATGTATCGGAGTAGGTCAATTCAGATTTATTCTGTTTGGAGTGTGTTTCCTTCTTGGATATTAATATTTATGTCTTTAATAAGTATGGGGAAATTTTGGTCTTATTTCCTTAAATATTCTTTCTGCCCCCTTTCCATTCTCTTCTCCTTATGGGACACCTATAACTCATATTTGAGCATTCCATGTTGTCATTCAACTTCCTGAGACCCTTTTCCAGTTTTTTCTTTCCTTTTCTCTTTCTATTCCATATCTTTTCAAGTACAGGTATGCTGTTTTCTGGCTCACTTATTTTGTTCTCAATGAATTCCAATCTGCTTAAAGGCCTCTAATGTATTTTTTTAAAGGAGGTACTGGGGTTTTGACCAATTACCTCATGCATGTGATGCAGGCACTCAACCACTGAGTTACACCTATTCCGCAATGAGAGTTGGGTTTTTTTCATTTGTTTGTTTTTGTTTTTAGGATGTACCAGCATCAAACCCAGGACTTCATACATAGGAAGCAGGCACTCAACCACTTGAGCTACATCTGCTCCCCTCTAATGTATTTTGTTTGATGTACTGGTGGCAAGGAATTGAATCCAGGACTTCATATGTGGGAAGCCAATGCTCAACCTCTGAGCCACATTGACTCCCCTGAGTTGGGTTTATCATTTATTTTGCTGGTTGCATTTAAAAAAATTTTTTAGAAGGCACTGGGAACCAAACCAGAAATGTCCCATGTGGGAAACACGTGCTCAACCATTTGAGCCACATCCACTCCCCAAATGTGTTTTTAATCTCATCCATTTTGTCTTTCATTGCCACAAACTTAGTTTCTTTTCTTTACAGGCTTTCAAATTGTAATTTATGCTCACCTAGTGTCTTCTTAGTATTCTTTTTCACTTTGGTCATATTTTTGTTCAATTCTTTGAATTGATTAAGGGGATTTGTGTTTATCATTGATTTGTTGTCTTATATGCTGAATCACTTCAGGATATTTGGTTTGTTCCTTTGGCTGGGCTATCTCTTCCTGTTTCTTAGTATGGCTTATAATTTTTTGCTGATGTCTAGCCATCTGAATATATTGGTGAATTTATTCTGATGATTAACTTCTGTCTCTTGTCTAGTGTTTTATTTTCACAACTCTTCTTTGATTTTGGATTCAACTTACTCTGAATTTTTAAAATAGCCCCATTTAAGTTATCAAAATCAGGCCAGGTACTCACTAATAGGGCACAGATTTTCTCCCAGGATTTGGGGCCAAAGAGAGACCTAAAACCAGGATTTCACCTTGCAGTTCACTGTCTAGCCAGCAGATGGCACTTGATTGCATATCTTTCCATGCAGGTGTTTCTTTCAACCTCCTATTTCCTGTGTTTCTGGTCTGGCCAGAGCTGAGATTCAAAGCAGTCTCTTCTGGCTGAATTCACTGAAGATAAACCATTCTCTCCCTCCAAAACACCTGCCTTCCTCCCTTCCTCCCTTGTAAAAGCTGACAGTAAGGAAGATGTCTGTTCCCCTCAGTTGGCCACAGTAAGCCAGGGGTTTTATCCAGACTTAATGCTTTTAGTATGAGGATAGGTGACATCCCTGTCCACTGCAATGGTTTAGTGACTCAAGTTTGTTGTTTCAGGTTCTTTTTCTCAGTGTCCCTCACCTCTTGGGGTTTATGCAGCACTGTCCTTGTCTGAAGACACCCAAAGTAGGTCTATTGGACACATTTCAGCCCTTTCTCCATTGTTTTTGTGAGAGAGTTGAGCCCTGATTATCTACTCTGATGCCATCTTCCCAGAATTCTTGGTCTCAATCTAATGTTAAAGCTAATGGTGTGAAGGGCTGTGCATTGTTGCCAGAAGCACAAAAGAAGATTATTAAATAAAATGAAATGAGGAATCATTTATTTATTTCCCCAATTTTAATTTTCTTAAAGTTTTGATGGAATATAGTTACACATTTTGAAATATCCAAAAATGAAACTAATATTCTTCTTACCATTATTGGTCCCAATTGCCCAACTTCAATTTTTATAAATCAGGTCTTTTCACATTTTATTAATAGATACAATGTATAGGAAGTATTTTTTCTTAATGGCAGTATGCATTCAGGAGGTGTATAATATTGGAACAAAATTTATGTCTATGTGAACATTTTTGAAGATATGGAGAGACCAAAAATAATGAAGGGGCTTCTTTAGACCTTTAACAGACAGATGAATTGAAGATACAAGAGAGACAATGGAAACTTGTGTTCATACAATTTAGAAAAATTTGGGAATGGGAGGTCTACCACAGGAATGGTCAGGCTAGGGCCATCTTTCAGTACAACCAACTCACAAATCTCTTGTTTGTGATCCTGAACAATATGCACCTATATATGATATTGAACACCCAGTTATGTATAGTTGAGGAAGACAGCATGTACTGATCCTGAGTTCTCTATGAAACCTCTTCAGTTCTGCAGAATATCTGGATATTTACTTCAAAGTCCCCTCTCATTTTAATGAATATTATACCTGTGAATTGAATTTAGATGGAAAGCACTTCACACGTTAACTGATTGGATTTGTCAAAATTCATAACATATTGTTAAACAATTTTATAGATGAAAGACAAATGAGGTCATCTATAAAGGGAAATAATCTAACCATACTCATTGTTTAAAAGTGAAATACGATGGATATTTCTTGCTTTATGTTGAGCCTGTAGATTAAGTTGAAATTAGTGTAAATGAGGGTTTTAGTTATGAATTCTCAAGAGAAAATGTGATAATCACCAGTAAGAAGTAATAATCAGCGGTAAGAAGTAAGAAGCAGTAGGCAGCAAGAAGGGCAATATCTAGGTTTATTTCACACCACATGTCATGTGCTATTCTTTTATAATGGAATTGTATGTATTCAGATTCTGTATGTGTCTGTGAGTGTATTTGAAATTCAGCATTGAGAATGATTTTAGTGGAACTTCAAACATATTTTGAACTTTATATACATAGTCTCTACTTCCTAAATGCTGTCAATATGAGATCACATTCATGACTTTGACAAAATTGGCCCTAGGTGAACTCAAATCTGTGATTTTTTAGGAATGACTCAACTTCAATGATGTGAGTGTAGACTTCATTCAGGAAGAACTGGTCCAGCTAGAAACATTCCAGAAAAAGCTGTTCTGAGAAGTGATGTTGGAGAATATCAATCACTTAGCCTCAGTGGGTGAGGTATTCAAAATTTATCTATTGCTATCTCTATCTATCATTTATCTATCTATCTATCTATCTATCTATCTATCTATCTATCTATCTATCATCTATCATCTATCTAACATATCTACTATCTACCTATATATCTATATTTTTCAATTTTCATATAAAAACAGTTTATTGAAATATTTCATTCATACACAGACATACATAAGCACTAAGTGTACAGTAAAGGTTGTGAACTTACAAACCAAACATGCATAGCATCATACAGGGTTCCCATACATCATCTCAAAACAAATAACTTGCATTAATGTGAAACATTTGTGTAATTTATGAAAAAGCATCATCAATGAATTACTACAAATCAGTCTGTATCTTAATTTTGGTGTACTTTTCCCCCAACTCATGCTATATTATTTTGTTCATAAACCATATAATTTATCTAAAGTATACAGAAAATGGCATTTGGAATAATCACCAAATTGTGAATTCATCACTCCAATCAATGTGAGAGCATTTTCATTACTGCAAATAAAAATAAAAGCAACAGTAAACAACCACTATCTTTCCCATATGTTAGTGTTGCTAATTACAAATCCTATGTTGTGGTTTCACCATTTGTAGTCATTTCCAAACATTTTAAAAAAGATTTTTACCAATTCTGCACAGATTAAACTTCAACTTTCCAATCTTTCACCACATTATTTTCTCTGGTGGCATATTCTAGCTATTAATCCATGAGTTTGCTCATTATATTTTGCCATAATAGCAAAATCATACAATATTATTCTTTTTGTGTCTGGCTTGCTTCCCTCAGCAAAATGTCATCCAAGTTCATCCATGTTGTCACATGCTTCATGACTTCATTTCTTCTTACAACTGAGTAATAGCTCATTGTGTGTATATACCATTGTTTGTTTATCCATTTGCAAGTTGATGGACACCTCAGCTGTTTCCATCTTCTGGAAATGGTGAATAATGTTGCTATGAACATCAATGTGGAGAAATGTGTTCATGTCACTGTTTTCAGTTTTTTGGTGGTATATACCTAGTAGTGATATTGCCAAATTAAATGATATTTCTATATCTAACTTCCTTAGGGACCACCACACTGACTTCCACAGTGATTGTACCATTCTACATTCCCACCAACAGTGAATAAGCATTCCTGTCTCTCCAGATCCTCTCCAACACTTGTAGTTTTCTGTTTTGTTAATAAAGGTCATTCTAGTAGGTGTGAAATGATATCTCATTGGAGCTTTGATTTGCATTTTCCTAATAGCCAGTAATGTAAACAATTTTTCATGTGCTTTTTCACCATTTGTATTTATTCTTTATGAAAATGTCTTTTCAGGCCTTTTGTCCATTTTTTAATCTGACATTTGTTTTTTATTGTTGAGTTGAAGGATCTCTTCATATATCATATATATTTGACCCTTGTCAGGTATGTTATTTCCAAATATTTTCTCCCATTGTGTAGGCTGCCTTTTTACCCTCTTCACAAAGTCCTTTGTGGTGAAGAGGTGTTTTATTTTGAGGAGGTCCCATTTATCTATGTTTTCTTTTGTTTCTCATGCTTTAGGTGTAATGTTTAAGAGAACTCCATCAACTAAAAGGTCTTGTAGAGGTTTACCTATGTTATTTTCTAGCAGTTTTATGGTCTCAACTTTTATGTTTATGTTGCTGATCCATTTTGAGTTGATTCTTGCATAGAGAGTGAGATAGGGGTCCTCTTTCATCCTTTTGGTTATGGATACCCAGTTCTTCCAGTACCATTTATTGAAGAGACTGTTCTTTCCCAGAAAAGTGGACATGGTAGGCTTATCAAAAATCAGTTGACCATAGAGATGGAGGTCTATTTCTGAACTCCCAATTCAATTCCATTGATCAATGCATTTATCTTTACGCCAATGCCATGCTGTTTTTACCACTGTAGCTTTATATTACACTTCAAGGTAAGGAAGCATGAGTCCTCTGACTTTGCTCTTATTTTTTAGGATATTTTTGGTTATTCAGGATCCCTTTCCCTTCAAATAAATTTGGTAATTGATTTTTCTATTTCTTTAAAATAGATTGTTAGAATTTTGATTGGTATTGCATTGAATCTATAAATCAATTTGGGTAGAATTGACGTATTCATGATTTTTAGTTTTCCAATCCATGAATACAGAATGTCCATCCATTTGTTTAGGTCTTCTTTTATTTCTTTTAGCAGTGTTTTGTAGTTTTCTGAATACAAATCCTTTACATTCCTGGTTAAATTAATCCCTAGATATTTGAGTCTTTTTTGTTGCTATTGTAAATGGAATTTTTTGTCTTGATTTCCTCCTTTGCTTGATCATCACTAGAGTGCAGAAGTGCTGCTATATTTGCACATTGATCTTGTATCATTCCACTTTGCTGAACTCATTTATTAGCTCAAGTAGCTTTGTTGCAGATATTTTAGGATTTTCTAAACATAGAATCATGTTATTTGCAAATAGTGAGAGATTTACTTCCTCTTTTCCAATTTGGATGACTTTTATTTTTTGTTCTGCCTAATTGCTCTAGCTAGAACTTCGAGCACAATGTTGAATAACAGAATTGGCAGTGGACATCCTTGTCTTGTTCCTGATCTTAGAGGGAAAGCTTTCCACCTCTCTGCATTGAGTATGATGTTGGCTGTGGGATTTTCATATGTGCCCTTTATTATTTCAAGTGACTTTTTTCCCATACCTATGTTTTGAAGTATTTTTTATAAATAAAGGATGCTGAATTTTGTCAAACACCTTTTCTGCTTGAATTGAGATAATCATGTGATTTTTTTCCCTTCAGTTTGTTAATGTAGTATATTACATTAATTGATTTTCTTAAATTGTACCATGCTTATACATACCAGGAATAAAATCCACATGATCATGATGTATAATTGTTGTTATATGCTGTTGGATTCAATTCGCAATTATTTTGTTGAAAAATTTTACATCTATATTCATTAGAGGGGTTGTTTTGTAATTATCTTGCAGTATCTTTATCTGGCTTTGGTATTAGGGTTAAGTTGATTCAGAAAATATGTTGTGTAATTTTCCCTCCTCTTCAATTTTTTTGAAGAGTTTAAACAGGATGGGTATTAATTATTCTCAAATTTTTAGTAGAATTCACCTGTGAACCCATATTGTCCTAGACTTTTTATGTTGGAAGATTTTTGATGACTAATTCAATCTCATTGCTTTTGATTGATATTGGTGGTCTTCTATTTCTTCTTTGGTCAGTTTAGGTTGTTTAAGTGTTCCTAGGAATCCATCCATTTCATCTACAGAACTTTCTCATCTAAAATCCTGGGGAATGGATATTTCTCAAGTGATTGAGCACCCACTTCCCACATGGGATGTCCCCAGTTCAATTCCTACTGCCTCTTAAGGAAAACAAGCAAACAAATGAAAAAACCATCTCAGGGGCGCTGATGTGGCTCAGTGGTCAACTACCAACTACTCATTTATGAGGTCCTAGGTTCAATCCCTGGCCCCAGTATCTAAAAAATGTCCTATGGCTCTGCTTCCAACATGACCCAATATGGAGGTGCCAGATAGATACTAAGATGTAGAATATGCTGGTACCAATACAAAAATAACCTAAAAACTGCTGGGCTTCCTGTTTTGGAGGTGGGTGATGTTAGGGGCAGTAATTTGTCCTATACCAGGTCAGGAATCCAGTCCTTGACTCTGGTCCATTTACTACCTAAAAATGTGACTTACTGGACAGGGCCTTGTAGCTTGTTGGAATTTATGGCCCATTTGGATTTTTGAAGCCAAATTAGCAATACATGCAATCCCTGGGCAATTTCTTCCTTGCATTGGCCTACTAACATGATGTCAACAATATAATGGAACACTTTCTGTCCTTTGGGCAGGGGTAGCTTATTCAAACATTGTGTGGCCCATTGGGACAGATAGTGGGTGAGTTTATATACTCATTTGGCAGTACAGTGAAGGTATATTGTAGACCTTGCCATTGTAAAGCAACTTGATCCTGATCCTCTTCTTAGAGTGGGATGGCAGAAAAAAACGGCATTTCCCAGCTCAACAATTGCAGACCAAACATCAGTGAAGGTCCTAATTTCCAGGTGCTTCATGAAGTCTGGAAGCACAGATGCCAAAGGGCACACTTCTGCATTCAGGTGACAGTAGTCTATGATTAACCCCATATTCAACATGCCTTTTCCACTGACCAAACCATACCATTATAGGCAAAAATGTTGGAGCTGAAGACAGACACAGACAGCTCTTATAAGAAACCTGTAAGGTAATTTTCTCCACCTGAAAGGCAGCATTGCTGCTGTTGGACAAATCAAGGATACGGAAGCACTGGGAGTGAATGATCCATCACTCCCCCAACCTTGATGGCCAGAATTTGTTGGCATGGGTAGCATACAGCTTTATTTATTACTTGGTGAGACAGTGGTGCAGAATGTATGTGCACTGAAATTCCACCCATTTTAAGTATTAAGTTCCTATTCTCTATCACCACCCTATACCCTGGAAACCTATATTATAGATTCTGATTCTGAGTGGTTTTTTTTAGAAGGTACCAGGGATTGGACCCAGGAACTTGTATTTGGGAAGCATTATTCAACTACTGAGCTACATCTGCTTGCCAAAGAATGTTGGTGTTTTTGTTTGTTTTGTTTTTGGGAGATACTGGAGTTTGAACCCAGCACCTTGTACATGAGAAGTGTGCACTCAACCACTTGAGCGACATCTCTACCCTCTATGAGTGTTTTGATTATAATTATTTCATATCAGTGAGATCACACAAAGTTTGTTCTTTGAGTATAGCTTATTTTACTCAAGATGATATCTTTGTATCATCCATGTTTTGCATATCAGAACTTCATTCCTTTTTTAGTGTTGTAAAAGATTTTATTGTGTGTACATAACCATATTTTATTTATCCATTCATTGGTTGATGAACATGGGTTGCTTCCATCTTTTTGCAACTGAGAATCATGCCCCTCTGAATATCAGTGTGCAAATATTTGAGCCACTGAC
>JAQZBX010054439.1:0-18646 GCA_029593785.1 Cabassous unicinctus
GTCATCTTATCCACTTGATTATTAAAATCTTCCTCTGCTGAAGTCACCCTCTGGTGAACGTTCATGTGGGACACAAATATTTTCATGTTTTCTGCCCACTCAGAAAGGTTTATCCATATACCTCTTCCCCAGACCTCTTTGTCACCAATTTTCCAATCATGTTCCTTCCAAGTCCCTGACCATCCAGCCAAACAACTGGCCACAGCCCATAAATAAGTATACAAAAGTACCTCCAGAAATTTCTCCTTCCAAGCAAAATAAACATCCAGGTGCATTGCTCAAAGTTCTGCCAATTGAGAGGATTTGCCCTCACCATTGTCCTTCAGGGATGTCCCAGATAAGGGCTGCTGTGCTGCAGCTGTCCACTTTCAGGTGGTACCTGCATATCATGCAGAATCATCTGTAAACCAGGCCCGAGTTTTCTCTTCCTCAGTCAACTGATTGTAAGGAACTCCCCAAGAGACCATAGCTCTGGGCCTGGAAAGAGAGGGTAACATGGCAGGGGTGGTGACCATGGGCATTTGGGCCACTTCCTTGTGTAACTTACTTGTGCCTTCAGGACCCACTTGGGCCCTATCTCGTATATACCACTTCCACTTTATTATGGAGTGCTGCTGTCAGACAACACCCAGCTCATGATAGGCAACTCAGGTCTAATGGTAACTTGGTGGCCCATGGTAAAGCATTCAGTCTCTACTAAGGCCCAGTAGCAGGCCAAAAGCTGTTTCTCAAAAGGGGAGTAGTTATCTGCAGAGGATGGCAGGACTTTGCTCCAAAATCCTAAGGTTCTGCATTGTGATTCTCCTATAGGGCCTGTCAAAGGCTCCAGGCAGCATCTCTATTTGCCACTGACACTTCCAGCACCATTGGATCTGCTGGATCATATGGCCAAAGTGGCAGAGCAGCTGGCATAGCAGCTTGGACCTGTCACAGAGCCTCCTCTTGTTCTGGTCTCCACTTAAAACTAGCAGCTTTTGTGGTTACTCGGTAAATGGGCTGGAGTAGCACACCCAAATGAGGAATGTGTTGTCTCCAAAATCCAAAGAGGCCAACTAAGCATTTTGCCTCTTTTTTGGTCACAGGAGGGCCCAGATGTGGCAGCTTATCCTTCACTTTAGAAGGGATATCTCGACATGCCCCACACCACTGGAAATCTAGAAATTTCACTGAGGTGGAAGGCCTCTGTATTTTTGTTGGATTTATCTCTCATCCTCTGATGCACAAATGCCTTGCCAATAAGTCTAGAGTAGTTGCTACTTCTTGCTTACTAGGTCCAATCAACATGATATCATCAATATAATGGACCAGTATGATGTCTTCTGGGAAGGTAAGACGATCAAGGTCCCTGTGGACAATATTATGACATAGGGCTGAAGAGTTGATATAACTCTGAGGCAGGACAGTGAAGGTGTATTGCTGGCCTTGCCAGTTGAAAAAGCACTGTTTCTGGTGGTCTTTATAACAGCAATTGTGATTTTAAAAAAAGCTGCATGCCAGATCAATAGCTGCATACAAGGTGCCAGGGCATATACTGCTTTGCTCAAGCAATGATACCACATCTGAATAGCAGCTGAAATTGGAGTCACCACCTGGTTAAGTTTACGATAATCTACCGCCATCCTCCAGGATCCATCTGTTTTCCACCACCCCTGCAACCTTCAGATCCTTGATGGTGGCACTGATCTCTGCAATCCCTCCAGGAATCCAGTATTGCTTTTGATTTACTATTTTGCTAGGCAGGGGCAGTTCTAGTAGCTTCCACCTGGCCTTTCCTACCATTATAGCCCTCACTCCACAAGTCAGGGATCCAATGTGGGGATTCTGCCAATTACTGAGTATGTCTATTCCAATTATGCTTTCTGGAACTGGGGAAATAACCACAGAATGGGTCCGGGACCCCATTGGCCCCACTGTGAGACAGACCTGAGCTAAAACTCCATCAATCACCTGACCTCCATAAGCCCCTGCTCTGACTGGTGGACCACAGTTACAGTTTGAGTCTCCTGGAATTAATGTCACTTCTGAGACAATGTCTAATAATTCCCGAAATGTCTGATCATTTCCTTTTCCCCAATGTACAGTTACCCTGGTAAAAGGCCGTAGGCCTCTTTGGGGAAAGCTGGGAGGAAGATTAACAGTATAAATTTTTGGCAGTGTAACAGGGTCCTTCCCCAAGGGAACCTGGCCTTCCCCTCATGCAAGGGTCTTTGGGTCTGTAAACTGTCTCAAGTCTGGGAATTGATTAAGGGGCTGTAACTCTGTTTCTGCAACTCAAGCTAGACTTTTCTTCACTCTACCTAGAACTCTTCTGCTTATACAAATCAAGTAGGAATTTTGTAGACTACCCATATATTTTACTTCGAGGTACCCCATGATCTGTTAGCCAACACCATAAGTCTGTGTGACTCCGACTATTTGATTTCTGCTTTGAGGGTTTTTCATTGTGGTAGCTACGCCTTCTTTGTCTTTGGCAATTAACTGCTGCCACTTGGCTTCTACCAGCCTGTGATCCAACCATTCTCATAGTTTTTAAGGATTTTTGTTCCTTGGCAGCAGTTCCCATGGTAATATCTGACCTACAGAGAAGAGCAACCACAGAGCTCTTCAGGGAAGATGGAGTTAGTCTTACAAATTTATTCCTCACAGTCCTGGTGAAAGGTGTGTTATCTAGACATTCCTGCGGTGGGTGAACATGTCTTACGTGATAAATCCACTCTAGCATTCCAATCTCTCTAAGCATCACCTACATTATAACAGGACAGTTCCGGCATTTGGACCTCAAGTAATGTCAGCCATCTTTTGGTCCATGTTTCAGCCAGCCAAGGGAACAAACAGAGCCCTTTCTTTTTTTTTAAGATTTATTTATTTATTTATCCCCCCACCCCCACCCCCATTGTTTTGTGCTCACTGTCTGCCCTCTGTGTATTTTTCTGTGTCTGCTTGTTTTCTCTTTAGGTGGTACCAGGAACCTATCCTGGGACCTTCCAGAGTGGGATAGAGGTGCTCAATCTCTTATGCCACCTCAGCTCCCTGGTCTGCTACATCTCTTATCGTCTCTCCTCTGTCTCTCTTTTTGTTGTGTCATCTTGCTGTGATAGCTGTCTGTGTGGGCCAGCACTCCTGCATGGGCCAGCACTCCTGGACAGGCCAGCACTCCATGTGGGCCAGCTCTCCGCTTGGGCCAGCTCACCGCACAGGCCAACTTGCCTTTCACCAGGAGGCCCCAGGAATCGAAACCTGGACCTCCTATATGGTAGACAGAAGCCCAATTGCTTGAGCCACATCTGCTTCCCTGTTAGAGCCCTTTCTAACCCCTCTAGCTAAAACACTGAATCCAGAATCTCTGCATAGTGGATCCATAGCAATAATTTTAGCCTGATTCAACTCTATATTCCTTCCCACCATTATCCCACAACCTTAATATCCATTCTCACACATATTCCCCTGATTTCTGTCTATATAAATTGGAAAAATCATGCAGTTCTTTTGGAGTATAGCACAGCTCCTTGTGGGTCACACTTTGTACCTCAACTTTTGGGGCTTGTTGGGACTTCTGTCTAGTAATAGGTCTGGAAGGAAAGAGGGGTGGTAGGGGTGGGTTATGAGAAGAATTGGATATGTCTTGCAAGCCAATTACCTCAGGGAATCCCATTGCAGTGTCATCTGATGAAACAGGATTAATCTCTTCAGGTGGAGGTTGGATGCAGATTTCTCAGGGCAAGTTGGAGGTTGGGTGGGTGTAATGTAATAAACATTACAGGTTTATTAGCAAAGACTCAGCAGAATCCAGGGTTTTGACATCCCCACTGCCGTCATTATCAACACATATGTCCCCATTCCAATTTTCAAGATCTCATTCCTTTCCAATCAATGCCCTCACTTTAACAGCAGATACCCTGCAAGGTTGGGAATTTAGTTTACATTGTAATTCAGCTACTTGCATAATAAGACTCTGGGTCTGTTTTTCAGAGATCTCAAGTCTGCAGCTATAAGAAATAAGATTTTCTCAAGACACACATAGGAACTTGCATGCCTTTCATGCAGTGCTTAAGATACAAATTTGAAGACTTCAGTTCATCCCTTTCCTTTATAACTGTATCCAGCATATTCAGGAGCAACAAGCCAACATCATTGTATTGTTTAACTCCACAAAACTCAGTTAAGGTGTCAAAAATACTCTCACCCAGGGCCTTGCCTCTTATAAGCATGTGAGTGGCTGTATTCAGTGGTGATTTTGCATATCTCTATTGCCAACTCATGCCATGGACTATCAGTGCCATCTCGATTATTGGAAATAGAGTCATTAGTGCCTTTGCCTCTAATCAGGGTAGAGAACCAATTCCAAAACCCACAGAACCAATTCAGAAATCTCATGCTAAAAATTCTGTTTCTCAAAAACCACTCCCTGTATCAAGGCTGTATTAGTCAGGGTTCTCTGGGAAACAGAACAGACAAGAGATATCTGTAAATATTATGAGATTTAATAAGATTGTCTCATGTGACTGTGGGGGCTGCACAAGTTCAAATGCCATAGGGCAGGCTGCAAACTAGGAACTCTGATGAAGGTCCTCAATGAGTTCCCCAGCAGAAGCTGGCTGGCTGAAGTAGAGATGGGAATTCTCTCTTCCAAATGCTGAAATCATCATTTCTCCTTTTAAAGCCTTCAATTAAAATGATGAGACATTTCTTATTGCTGATAGTAATCTTCTTAGTTGATTGTAGATGCCATCAGCCATAGATGCAATCAACTTTTTGATGATTTAAGTCCAGAAAATGTCCCCACAGTAACAATTAGGCCAGTGCTTGCTTGACCAGACAACTGACACCATTACCTGGACTGGTAGATACATGAACCTAACCATCAGAAATGCTCTTTATGAAAAAATCCTTGATTTGCTATTGTGGCAATTTCTTTCTACTCCCTCACCATTGCATTTGTAAGATCTTTTTAAAAAAATTATTTATTTACTTTATTTATCTGCCTCCCCCCGACGGTTCTCTCCTCTGTCTGCTCACTGTTTGCTCACCTTCTCCAGGAGGCACCGGAAACTGAACCCGGGACCTCCCACATGAGAGGCGAGTGCTCAACAGCCTGAGCCACATCTGCTCCCCGCAGGTTGTGTTTGTCTGCTGGCTTGTGGCATCTGCTCATTGTGGTGGGAGGCAGAGCCTAGCTCATTGTGGTGAGGACAGCTTCTGACTTGTTGTGGCAGGGGTGGCATCTGCTTGTCTTCTTTAGGAGGCACCAGGACCCGAACCTGGGACCTCCCATGTGGTAGGCAGGCACCCAACTTGTTGAGCCACATCAGCTTCCCTGTAAGACCTTTTTTTTTTTCAGTTTAGAAACTTGGTCAAAGATCTGCCTTAAAGTTCTTCAAAATACAGTTTGGAAATGATTGCTTTTAATCAGGCATATTGATTTTAAAAATATTTGTTTTCAGGTGTGAAAATTTTTTGAAAATGTTCTTAACACTTGGTGTGGATATGTGCTATTCTGATTATATTTACGATATATAGTGTATAGTACGTAGTATATAGTTATGTACTGATGGTGCTCAATTAATGTGCATTGATAATACTAACCAAAATAATCCTTTTACTTCAGACCCTTCCTTGCATTCTCCAACAATCAGTCCACCAGATGGCTTTATTAAGTATGGTGAAAGCAGCTATTCACTCATGAAATTAAAGTTGCCATGGCATGAAGCAAGGAGTTATTGTGAATATAATGATTCCCAAATTGCCAGCATTCTGGATCCCTATAGCGACGCGTTTGTGTGGATGCACATGATGACATTGAAGGCACCTGTGTGGATTGCCCTGAACAGTAATGAGGTGAGATGCCAGCCACAGGCACAACTTGGCCCAGCTGATGAAGAGTGATTGGCTAGGTGGATGCTTTCTATGGTAACAAACCCTGCTGGGCACTTTGAAATGTGCCAGGATGAGCAAAATGCACATATGCCATCATGAAGCAAGCAATCTAGTGAGGTGTGTCAGAAATCAAAGTACGAATTGTCTAACTAGTATTAGTTCTCACACTGATTTTGAGTATTAAGATTATATTTTGGGTCCAAAGAGTTTCATTTATTCACCTACTTCTTTCTAACTTTATGACTCAAATATGTGATGCAGTGGGAATTCAGAGGGCAGTCAGGGACCTGGTTGCTGGGTGATGGGGATACTTTGACCACTTGCATGTATGTTTGAGAAGTATTTCATTGCAGTCAATGCCCTATATTCCAGAACCGAGAAGGGAAGGTTGGCAGAGAATAGGGTGGGCTGAGGGACAAGGCAGGGCTTTCAGGTGGTGATAGAGTTACCATAATTTTCCTGAACTTAGTCTTTCCTGGTGTCTCATAATCATACCTTCACCCATCTAGTCTCCCTCCCTTCTTCCATCCCTACATCCATCCATCCATCCTCCTTCCCTCCTTCCCTCCCTCCCTCCCTATCTCCCTCTTTCCATCCAGCCTCCCTCCCTCTCTCATTCCCCTCCCTTCCTCCCTCCCTCCATCCTTCCCTCCCTCCTCCCTTCCACCCACCCATCCATCCATCCATCCATCCATCCTCCCTCCCTTCCTCTCTCCCACTCTCCCTCTTTCCTTCTATCCATCCAGCCTCCCTCCCTCTCTCATTCCTCTCCCATCCTCCCTCCATCCATCCTTCCCTCCTTCCTCCCATCCATCCATCCATCCATCCTCCCTCCCTTCCTCTCTCCCACTCTCCCTCTTTCCATCCAGCCTCCTCCCTCTTTCCTTCCCCTCCCTCCCTTCCTTCCTACATCCATTCTTCCCTCCCTCCCTCCATCCATCCATCCATCCTCCATCCTTCCCTCCATCCATCCTCCATCCTTCCCTCCCTCCATCCATCCTCTATCCCTCCCTCCTTCCCTCCCTCCTTTCCTCTTTCCTTCCCTCCCTTCATTCTCCACCCGCTCCCTCTTTCCATCCATCCAACCATTCATCCTCCATCCATCTCTTTCCTCCCTCCCTCCCTCCCTCTATCCAGCTAGCAAGCTTTCTAGTAGAGGGTATAGATATGTCAACACACAAGTAAGGTAGAGATGTAGGCACAAAACAATGGGAGGATAAAAAAGGGAACAGTTGTGTGAGGAGAGGACCAAGAAGAGTTTCTCAGAGAAGCATGGTCTAGGGTGGTAGAGCATAAAGAAGCAGTGCCAGGAAAAGAAAAGGATAGAAAGGGGTAAACCTGGGAAGTAGATGGTGCCATATTTCATAGCATTTCCAATGCCGTGAGCAGAGGTCAAACTTTACACTTTGTGCAATGAAAAGTGTTTCCTAAGTTGGGAAGGGAAGATTTTAAAAGTAAGTAGTTCCATAATGGTTTCTGTGATAAAACTTAGGCAAGACATTTTTATGTCCTACACAAATTATGTGTTCAGTAATTAGTTCATTCAGCAAATAACTCATTCATTCATTGATTTCACTCAGTAAATCATTCATTCACTTTCTTTTCAGACATAGTCACAATTCTCTTATGAGTTTAAAATATGCTTAATTTATTTTTAGAAAGACTAAACAGCATTCCTTTACACCAATATTTATAACAAAACAGTACTATCATCTTCCTTATGTCTATGGAGTTAATGTTTATTAAAGTATTATTTGGTTACATGTGGTAGAATACCTCAAGATTCTAACTTAAGAGAACATGTGACTTTGACTTTGTCATTGGACCTTTGGTAATCGGCTTGGTAAATTAAATGATGCAGTTAAAAAGGAAAAGATTATTTGAATTTAAAAAAAAATTGATCTCTGATTAATATCATATACTGTCTGTTCTTAGGTACTACCTGTAAAATCTCATCTAGACTAATGAAAGAATATTATTGATAATATTTGATGTCATTGATTAGGCTGTAAGTGACGTTAAATTTGTTCAACTAAAATCAATACAGAGTTAAGTGGGAAACTTGAATAAAACGCTCATGATTCGTGCAGTTGAAAGACCACCTGGCTGCAAATCAAGAGGCTCGTTCTCTTGTGTCCACTCCCTGCATGACCTCAGCTAAGTCATTTATCACTCAGCTGTTTCAGTGAAAAGACTAGATTCTCAGACCCTCAGAGTCCATGAACCCAAGGAAAATTACCTAAATTTTATTTTCTTTTCAATAATAATATAAGAAATATTTATTCATTATGAAGATAACACATCACTTTGCACTGAAAACCTGCAAATGAGAGAGAGTTTAATAAAGGAGACATCAGGCTTTTCGGTCAGTACTTTTCAAATTGACTTCCAAGGTGCCAAGTACACATTTCTGGGAATCTCCAAGAAATAAGCCCCTTTAAAAAAAAGCCACATTTGCTGAATTTGAGGAACAATGGTAGAAATGATTGAAAATGTTTTTTTCTTTTTATTTCCCAAAGTTCGAGAGTCTATGTTAAATCACAGCCTTAAACATATGCTTTTTGGTCTTCACTTTGTTGTTTTGGTATTTTCTACACGAACCACGGCTCCACGGTAATGGCTGTTTCTATACTCTCAGACCAATAATGAATACGCCTGGACTGATGGCTGGAGGGTGAGGTACACCAACTGGGCTGCTGATGAGCCCAGACTGAAATCGGCTTGCGTCTATCTGGATCTCGATGCCTCCTGGAAGACAGCATCTTGCAGTGAAAGTTTCTATTTTGTCTGCAAAAGATCACATGGTAATAGAATACACAAAACAGTCAGGGGATGCCAAAATTTCTGAAAAAGCTACAACACACCACTGTCGATATCATTAAACAGTAATGGGTCTCAAGTAGCTAAGATTGAATAAAACATATTCACTCACCTAACAAATAAACCAACATACATAGGTCAAAATTCTCTTCATTGCTAGAGTGAATTTTCTCTTTATGAATTTCCGAATGTTTGTTAATGAGATTGTCTTCTGAATCTATGTCAGATTCCCCAGGAATTTATACCTACTTTTGATTGTCAGCAGTGCATCTGTATCAAAATAATTTTATCAGAATGTATGTAGATTCATCAGAATCAGCAATATTGGGCACACAGACCTAGAATTCTAGCTACAGTATTTGGTTATTTCGCAGATGTCATTCATAGCTAAGAAGGCCAAATAGGGACCTGGACCCCAGAAGGGGAAAAGTGTGGCTTGAAGGGGAATCCCTTTACAAATTATTTTGGTTGACTTTTTAAAAAAAATTTATTAACATCTTTGTAGGTATCTGTAGATCTGCATCCTTAATTATGAGTGTGGTTGATTGTGCCATATATAGTGCATTCTACTGAAATATATTTCAAATGAAAAAATTATAAAGTAAAAGAAAACCCAATAATAAAAATGGCAGATCCAAATGCTGACCATTGGAAGCTTTTGTTTTTAATAATGATAGGTGATAAAATTTCCCTTAGCTGCCAAAATATTATGCTATGTTCTACAGAAACTTCATTTTTGCTTTATTTTAAATGCCTTTTTACAAACAGAAATCCCTGCCACTGAACCACCACAACTGCCTGGCAGGTGCCCGGAGTCCGAGCACACCGCGTGGATTCCTTTCCACGCTCACTGCTACTACATTGAGTCCTCGTATACGAGGAACTGGGGCCAAGCTTCACTGGAATGTCTTCGAATGAGTAAGTCCATATTTGCTGCAGGAAAATTCCACAGCCATCTGCTGTGGAGTCCTGTGACACGAGCAACATTTCACGTTAAGGACACAGGGAATGTGAAATTACCGTGTTGACTTTCTTAGTGGCTCACTTTGCAGCAGGACGGTCAGCACCTGCCCCCAGCCCAGGGTCATTTCTAACTCTGGGTGTTCCGAGCTGCTGCTGGCCTCTCCGTACGATAGCCCTACGGCTTAGAGCGCTCAGGCAGAGCACGGGCGTTGGCTCAGCAAGTCCTTCTTCCTTTTTGCCCAAGTGTTCCAAATTCGCAGGAGCCTCACCCTCAGATAGCAGAGTGTTCAGCTCAGGTCTCATCACTGGTAAACTCAGGCTTCGCAAGTGCCCCAGGGACCACTTTGTTTTAACATTAGTAGAAGTGTGTTTAGGTCTGGTTATCATATTTGTGAAGAAAACCAAAACTGGACTCATATAGGCATACGATAAGTGAATAATTTCCTCCTTGAAATACATAACTTTCCCCTTGAAATACAAAAGGTCAAATAAAGCTGCTTTTAAGGGATCATATAAACGTTCACTTAGTTACGCCCACTGACTAATTTAATGAATTATTTTCAGTATATTTTGATTATGCCTTAACTTAGGATTCTTTATCCAACAGTGGCGTGTAAGAGTTGTACCCTCATTTCCTTCAGGTTCATTCAAAAGTCAGCCTTGAGTTCGACTTTAAATTCTGAGCCAGATGAAGTCTGCTTTGTCAGTCTCTTCTTCATGTATTTTGGAGCTCTTTTGTTAGGTGCATATAGTTTACAGTTTATCTTTTTAATGAAACTTTTATCATTATAAAATGTTCTTACTTGTCTCTAGTAATGATTTTGTCTGAAAGTCTATTTGTTCTAATATTAGTATAGCCACTCCAGCTTTTTTAAGTTATTGTTTGCACAGTATTTTTCCCATTATTTTACTTTCAACCTGATGGTATGTTTGATTATAAAGTGTGTCTTTTGTAGGCAGCATATAGTTGGAGCATGATTTTTTAAAACCCATTCTGCCAGTCTTTGTCTTTAGATTGGACTGTTCAATCTATTTATTGTGATTATTACAGATATGATAGGCGTTATGACTGCTATTTGCTGTTTGTTTTCCATTTTCAAATCCATTCTGCCAATATCCATGTCTTGATTGGAGTGTTTAATCTATTTACATTTAATATGATTATTGCTGATAAGGTAGGCGTTATGATGCCATTTGTCATTTGTTTTCTATATGTTTCAGGTCTTTTTGTTTCTCTATTCCTCCATTTCTGCCTTCTTTTGTGTTAAATAGGTATTTTCTAGTGTATGTTTAAATTCCCAACTGCTAAAACAAATACCATACAATGGATTGGCCTACACAGTTTCCTTGAAATTTCTTTTACTGTGTATTTTATAGTCATTTTCTTAGTGGTTGCCCTGGAGATTACAATTAACACCTTAATTTATAACAATTGAGTTTATATTAATACCAATTCAATTTGAGTAGTATCCCACATCTTTGCTCCTATCTGGCTGCATTCCCTACTTGGCTAGTGTTGTACAGATTTCAGATTTATGCATACAAGGCCCTCAACACATGCTCATCATTATCACTTTATGCAGTTGTCATTAAACCAGATAAGAAAAAAAGAGTTCCTAAACAGAAAGTACATTTATTCTCTTTTATACTTAGCTATGTAGTTGCCTCTCCTGGTGCTCTTTATTTCTCCCTGTGTATTTGAATTGCAGTCTAGTGTTCTTTCATTTCAGCCCGAAGGACTCCCCTTACGGTTCCCTGTAGGTTAGGTCTGCTAGTGACAAATCTGGGAATGTCTTTTTTTTGCCTTCATTTTTGAAGGATGGTTTTGCCAGATGGAAAATCCTCGGCTCACTGTTGTTTCCCTTCAGTGCTGTGAGTCAGTCCTCTCGCTGGTCCTGGACTCTGGTTTCTGATCAGAGATCAGCATTTATCTTATCGAAGGCCCCTTGCACAGGACGGAGGGCTGCTTCTCTCTCGCCCTTTTCCTTGTCATTTGACATTGTGATTATGATGTGTCTAGGTGTGGTGTCTTTGAGTTTATCCTACTTGGAGTTTTTTGAGCTTCTTAGATGTCTAGGTTAATGTTTTCCATCAAATTTGAGGAATGTTAGACCATTATTTCTTCAAATATTCTTTCTGCTCCTTTCTCTCTCTTTTCCTCTGAGATTCCCATTTTGTGTATTTTAATATGCTTGATGGTGGTGCACAGGTCTTTTCAGGCTGTTGATTTTTCTTTATTAATTTTTTTTTCATGTTCCTCAGACTGAATGATACCAATTTATCTATCTTCAGGTTTGCTGATTCTTTCTTCTGTGTGGTCAAATCTACTGTTGAGCCTTTCTTGCAAATTTTCATTTCAGTTATTATACTTTTCAACTCCAGAATTTTTACCTTTTTTTTTTTTTTAATAATTTCTATCTCTATTGACGTTCTCTATTTGGCGAGACATTGCCTCATACTTTCCTTTAGTTCTTTAGCCTTTGAACTTGTTTAAAACAGCTGATTTAAAGTCCAATGTCTGGGTTTCCTCAGTGACAGTTTCCATTCACTGCTTTTTTCCTTTGAATGGGACACCCTTTCTTGTTTCTTTGCATGTCTTATAATTTTCTGTTGAAAAATGAACATTTAAAATTATGTAATTTGGCAATTGTGGAAATAAGATTTCCCCCCTTCCCAGGGTTTATTATTGTTGCTGTTTGGTATTATTTGTTCAGTGACTTTCCAGAACTAATTCTGTAAAATTTATATTCTTGTGTGTGGCCTCTGAAGTCTCTGCTTGGTTAGCTTAGTGGTCAGCTAAGGATTGGAAGGAGATTTCCCTAGTGCCTGGGACAATAAGTCTCCCAGTCTTTGCTGAGGGGGTCTGTGTGTGTGCTAGGACTTGCCTTCAACACTCATTCAGGCTAGTTACAATTCTGCCTTAGCCCTCACTTCCTGCTTGCACAGAGTCTTGAGATTAGTCAAAGGTAAGAGCTTAGGGCTTTTCTGAGCTTTCCTGAGCATGTATGAGGCCCTATTCATATATGTAGACTTCAAGATTAGATGCCTTTTAAAGCCCCTGTGGACATCTCATTCCTTAGCTTTTCCTTTTGCACTTTTTGGTCAGCCTGTTGTTAGCTTCAGGCAGCGGCAATGTTAAACAATTGCCACTGATAGTTCTTGACAAAGGCTCTCAGGAAAAAGGCTGTTTGCACTGGGTGGGCACTGAGTCATGTCTGCTGCCTGGAATTCCAAGTGCTCTTGAATGCCTCATGTCCTGCCCTCTTCAGAGAGGCTGGCCCCAGTTTTCTTTTCCCCATTGACCAGATCAGTGCCACACACCATCCAAACCAAGAGACACTGTTCCTGAGGAAGCACTGGGCTTCTTGCCTCCTCATCTTCCCTCCTGTTACGTCCTCTTCCTGGAGAGGTTTTCTGTCCTTCCTTCTTGAAATCCTATGTGCCTTAATATCTTAAATTCTGCTTCCTACACCCTTCCTGCAAGTTGCATCACCCACAGCAACTGTCCTCCTGTTTGACAGCACCCTAACACAGCACATCTATTTTCTCTTCTCTTACATTCCTTTTCACTCAACCTATTACCAGTCATGGAACCATGAGTTCTCTAAGGCATCTTCTATGCTCTACTCATCATTGCACACCCTGCAGTGGTTAGCTCAGTGCCTTCTATACAAGTGATGCTTAAAAGCCACATTTTCAGGTTGGAAACAAATCCTGAGATGGCACATGCCCACTCTGAAATTATTCCCCTCACATGGAGCCATGGCACTGATTTTTTATTGCTCTTAATGTCAATATGTTATAAAATATTTTCACTTAATAGTAAATGTTCCCTTAATCTGAAACCTTCCACTTGGATGTACAGCCATCATTTTTATCCTTTTCTATTTCACAGGTTCCTCCTTGGCTTCCATAGAAAGTGCTGCTGAATCTAGTTTTCTGTCCTATCGGGTAGAGCCACTTAAAAGTAAAACTGATTTTTGGATAGGATTGTACAGAAATGTTCAAGGTAATTTTTGCAGAACCATTACTAAATCACAATTATTTCAAAATGTTATGTGTAAAATGGGTTCGTTTACATAAAGTCTTGCCTTAAGTAATTAATTTGTGGAGATTTTAAAAACTCACTCATTTTTACTTAAAAGATAAAACTGAAATTTAAAGGACATTATACTACCTTCAAAGTTTCTAATTTAAAGAATGTCTTCTGTAACTAAGTTAGTTTAAGAGGTTTAAAAAAGCATTTTTATCTTATGCCAGAACAAATACCTAGGAAAGGATAAGTATATATATTTGTATAATTAGAAAAAAACTTCAACCAAAGCTATTTAAGAAAAATATTTTTTTAGTGTCCTTATAATAATAAGTCATTATAGTCTTGTCAGTTAAAACTCTGGTTATGAACTACTGATGATTTTAGTATGAAATACTATGCTTAGACATTTTGTGTGGATAAGTTTAATTCATTTGAAGAGGATTAGTTTTTACTCCATTTTTTTTTTTTTTTTTTTTTTGGTTTTATTCAATAATAGGAAACTGGCTCTGGATAAACAACAATCCACTCTCCTTTGTCAACTGGAACACGGGAGACCCATCTGGTGAACGAAATGACTGTGTGTCTTTGTCTGCAGCGTCTGGGTTCTGGAGCGGTATTCACTGCTCTTCCTACAAAGGGTACATTTGCAAAAGACCGAAAAGTAAGTCGCATGCCTGTCGCATGGCCAGCCTGTCTTTCTGATAGTAAGATGCCCAGTGCAGGACTCTGATGCCAGCACAGCCTTCCGGGTCTGTTGTGAGCTTTCCCCTTTTGTGAGTGAAGACTCCGTTCTGCAGTGGCAATTGGTTGCTCTCTGCAGCTCAGGGTGAGAGAGTAGCATGCTCTGTTCAGCTGACGCAGTGACCCTGGCTTATCAACACGCCTCTAACACGCCTGTGGATCAGCGGAGGGGCACGCAGCAGGGAGGGCGGGTCTACAGAGCTTTGCTGCTCGAGGGAAGGGGGAAGGCAGTCCACAGCCCATGCCGCAAGAGGCCCAGGTTCCTTACTGAGGACTAACTCCTGGAGACCCAGCTGGGTCTCCTGCTCTGAAGGAAAGGGACCTTGGTGCCTGTGGTCAACCACTTTCTGGACTGTCATAGTATTTCAATGCCATTTTTCTACATACACTATTCCTTCCCAAGAGAAAAATTGATTAACTTGATTATAGATTAAAAAAAAATGAATTAAATAAAATGATTCCCCTAGTAGATGTTATTACTTTATAATTGTGCCAGTCTTCAGTCTTTACCTCTGGTGCAAGGCTGGAGCCTCTGCAGGCCGCAGGGGGACAGTCCCCACCTGCTGGCCCTGAGCACGTGGGTGGAGTTTAAGGGTAAGGACTGACCGCCCAAACGATGCCCAGAGGATCTCATTTTTGGCTCTTCCGAGGTATTCACCATACAGCTGGAAGATGCTGCTACACCACACGGCCAATATCTACACCACATGTCACTGTCTACACCACATGGTCACTATTTACACCACATGTCACTCTCTACACCACATGTCACTCTCTACACCACATGGTCACTATCTACACCACATGTCACTCTGTATACCACATGTCACTCTCTTCACCACATGTCACTCTCTATGCCACATGGTCACTGTCTACACCACATGGTCACTATCTACACCACATGGTCACTGTCTACACCACATGGTCACTATCTACACCACATGTCACTCTCTACACCACATGGTCACTATCTACACCACATGTCACTCTCTACACATGTCACTCTCTATGCCACATGGTCACTGTCTACACCACATGGTCACTATCTACATGCTCTTTTTGTTTTTAGCAACGTTTAATCACTTTCTTTTTTCCCACAGTTGTTGATACTGTACCTACCCACACATCAATTACAACAAAAGGTAAGAGCTTTATTTAAAGTTCAGTCTTCATAAATATCAGTGCAGTTTGTCTGTTTACAAACCCTCCTTCCGTTAGCTGCTCTCGTGCTTTGGGCAGTGTCACCTACCTGCTTTTTTCTTCTTCTTCTTTTTTAAAAATATATTTATATATATTTTTAAGAGAAGGTATTTAGATTACATAAATTTTACATAAAATTATAAGGGATTCCCATACAGCCCGCTTCCTGCACCTCCCACATTTTCTCACGTTAACAATGTCTTTCATTAGTGTAGTACATTCGTTACAGTTGATGAACACATTTTGGAGCATTGCCACTAAGCATGGATTATAGTTTACATTGTAGTTCACACTTCCTCCCGCACAATTTTGTAGGTTATGGCAAGATATCTAATGGCCTGTATCTATCATTGTAATGTCATTCAGGAAGATTCCCAAGTCCCCAAAATGCCCCCATATTTCACCTGTATTTCCCTCTCCCTGCCCTCATAATGTCTAGTGGCCTCTGCCTCCACGTGAATGACATAATTTCTTCCATTGCTAGAATTGCAGTAAGTCTATCCTAGAGTACCAGTTATTCTACTTTAGTCCATAATTCATTCCCCAATCCTGAGGATTCTGGAATGGTGATGTTCACTCCATCTCTAATTGAGACGGGGCTTTGATCCCATGGGGCAGATGGATGGGACTCTCTTGCTTGTAGTTGTAGACTCTCTCGGTTCCTTGGGATGGTTGTTGTCCATCATCATCTCCTTGTCAGTTGTCCTGGGTGAGTCCAATGAACTAGAGAGTAGGTGTTGCAACTCTGTTGAATTTCAGGATCTGGAGACACCCTGGACCAGGTCATGGCAGATAGCTCTAGAGTTTGGTGCCTTGCCAGTAGGCCCAACTTTGGAGTTTTTGCTCCTGAGTATGACAGAGTTGGACTCAGTTGTGACTTCTCTACACATGCCTCTTCTGTACCTTTTATTTGAACCTATAGTTGGTGCTGGAGTTGGTAACAGTACGTCCAAGAGACTAAACCACGTGCTTTAAGTGGGGCCCTAGACATAGGCCTCAGAGGCAGGTGGGTGAAAACCCAAATTAGGCAACTGATCAGACTTCACTCCTTTTGCTATCTGTTGAAGACACTCAAAATGAAGTTCATGGCCCACCTGCCATCCCCTTATCAGCCTCAGGAGTGCTATTTGCTTACTAATTTTTCCCTGGGCTCAATTTTGCACTACTCTTTTTGTCCCTTTCCCCTAAATTTTGCTTTTTACTATTTTATCTTCTTATGAGGCAAGTATTTGTAAGCAGCCTTAAATTATTTTGAAGCAAGGTGTATCTGTTTTAAAGGCATTGATTAACTAGCACACCACTTCATGGACAGATGAAGTGCTCTTGCGGCTGAATAGCAATCTTCACACTCCTGGTCGCACGGACCTGCCTTTCTGTTTGACGGCCGTTGCGTGAGGGCATGTTGCTGCGGTTTAGTTTCTCGAGAGGCAAGGCTGCGCTGTCCTGCGTCACCCCCCCTTGCTGACCATGTCCTCTCTCCCAGCGGACCTGAGGAAGATGGACCCCGAGAAGCCGACTCCCAGGGTGGCAGGCGTGGCTGTCTTGGTGACCTTCCTCCTCCTCGCCGGCGCCGGGCTCACGGCGTACTTCTTCTACAAGAAGAGGCGTGCTCGCCTGCCTCGGGGAGACAACTTTGAGAACACGCTCTACTTCAACAGCCAGTGCGGCCCAGGCCTGGGTGACACAAGAGACCTCGTGGCCAACATCGAGCAGAATGAGCATGCGGCCATCTAGGGCCGTGGCGTGGCTTGCGTGGACCTGAAGTTCGCAAAATTGTACTAAAATGCTAAGGTCTTTGATCCAATGTGATTGTTTCCTTTAAACTAGTACGTGTGCACTGGCCTGCCTTTTTCTTTGCCTACTTGAAGGTATAGTTGCTCATTTTCTAGCCCAGCAAGATGTTTTCGCAGCAGAGGGACGATAATGGAGACGGCACCTGTTACGGCTTCCTAGGCGCGCCTGCATCGAGGCGCCAGGGCCCGGTGTTGCCGCCGAGTCCTGGGAGAACCTAGACCAGCAGTCAAAGCCTCCCGAGGTACTTGAAGGAACTTCCGAAGATGCCATTCCTACCGAACCGTAATGCGGTAATTAGGAAACTCTTCTAAAAATCAAGTACGGATAATCTCAGGTGGCATTTAAAAACCAGTTACTTTTTGCTTTTACGGTTTCTGACGTTCACTGCAATCAGAGGGAAGCTGGGGCCCTGTTACCCCAGGCAGGGTTGTGTGGCCTGAGTCGCTCATATCCTTTGTTCTGATGGATGTATGTCAGGAAGGCAAAGATGTGAAAGAGTGTAAATTCGCATAACTGGATGTACTTAGATAATGTGAAATAAACATCAAAGACAAGGTCTATTTTTAATAGATTTACATTTTGGGTGATCTTTGTAAATGTAAATTTGCTTTCAAATGAGATTTATTTATCTATTTTACTTTACACTTAACATTACCCATAAAATAAAGGTTATTCTTAGTAGTATCTCTTTGGAAAAGATCCGCTGCTAAAACACTGCGTGCAAACGAGCTTTCCGCGGGGCATGCGGTTTCCCTGCACTTCTTTTGCAATGACAGTTAGGATCAGGTGGTCAGAGGCGCTGTTGTTGGGACATAGACTGGAAATACCTTTTCTCTCTTTGGCGACCCCTTTGTCTGGAAGCCTTTCTCTCAGATAAAGCGTCACATTCTTGTGACATACGCTGGAGGTCCCACAGCCCTGCACAGGTGCATCCTGCCGGCGGCGCTGACCTTCCCAAGGGGCTGCCGGTGGGCAGGGGCTTCATCTGGGACCGTCTCAGAGTTCAAGGCCTGCTGGGACCAAGAGCCACAAACTAGGGGGCTTCAGAGCAACAAGAATCCATTGCCTCCCAGTCCTGGAGGCTGGAAGTCTGAAACAAGGTGTTCTGCTGAGTTCCCAGGGCTCTGGCCCTGCCTCCACCGCACGGCCGCCCTCGCCCCTCCCTGCCGCCCTCTCCCCTCCCTGCCGCCCTCTCCCCTCCTGCCTCCCTCTCCCCTC
>JAQZBX010054440.1:0-18645 GCA_029593785.1 Cabassous unicinctus
CATAGAGTTGCATACTATATAGCTCACTGAAGGTAGAATTGTAAGTTAAATTTAAAAGGAAAATGTCAACCAGTAGAAGGAAAAAATAGAAATAAACAAATAATGGAGCTTAATAAGACATACTTAAAACCAAAATTGAAAAATGAAAATTTCATGAACTCTGATATTTAACAGATGATAACAACACAAAAAGATGAAAGATAGTTCATTGGTGATTTTGTATTAATAATAAGTGAATTAATAATAAATTAATACAATTCAGTCAAGTATATATGAAAATATGAAGACCAGAACCAACTTGGAAAAACAATCCCTTTGGGACTGTTGTGATAGCAAACTCATCGAAGAACTTTACACATACAACTGCAATTATATGTAAGTAAATAAGTAAATAGTCTTACAATTTTATTGAGGTGAATTTTTCACTTATAAAATTAATAAAAATTAAATTGTATATAAACTGCCCATAGTAAATTTTGTTGTGAAATAGTTTTGCACATATATAGCCTTAAACTTACAAATTATATGCATTAATCTTTTTATGTCTTAAAAGTACATAACACATAAAATTTAATTCAGAAACATATAAATATAAACAAAAAGCAATGATATCCTTCAACTCATTATTTTAAATTTGGATTATTTATCAGGAAAAAAATCCATAGAAAGTGTGAGTGCTATTCATATATACATATGTGCATGCATATGTATACATATATTTCTGTATTCATCTATATACATATTTGTATATAGATGCATACACATATATACATACATATCAGAATATATATATATGTATATATAAATAAATATAAAAGTCCCTAAACAATGACTGAGATGAAATTTTAGAATACTACAATATTTTTATAGGATAAATTAGTTCAAGCCTTCAATATTAATGCACGTAACTATGAATCTTTTCTTTCACAAACTGAAATTTAGTGGTTACCATAAATCCTGAGGGGAAGGTTAGGGAAGAATAGACTAGATAGAACAGAGGCCATTTTTAGGGCATTAGAATTGTTCTGCATCATCTTGCAATGATGGATACAGTCCATTATAAATTTTGTCAAAACCTGTAAAAGTTTTGGGTGCAAAATGTAATCCATAATGTAAACCATTGACCATGGTTAGTAGCAATGCTTAAATATTTGTTTATCAATTGTGACATATGTACCGTACTCATGTAAGATGTTATTAAAAGGGGGAAATGTGAGAAGGTGATGGGGTGGTGTTTAGGGGAATCCTGTGTATTTCCTATGTGACTATTGCATAACATAAAGCTTCTTTGAAAATAAAGTGAAAAAATAAAACCCTGGGGAACATACAGAAGAAATTGTCACTGTACATAAAGTATAACGTAGCTTACGGTGATGAAAGACACAATGAAAAATTTATTTTTATTTTTATTTATTTTTGGGTATTATTTATTATTGTTATTCTATTTTTAATTATTTTATTTATTTATTTTTTTAATGTTTTTTGGGGAGGTTTCGGATTGCAGAAAGGTCACAAGTGTTGCATAGGAGGATCACTGGTAAGGGGCATTGGAGATGGGAGATGTGTAGAAAGGGTGCACCTGGGACATTCTTTTATGGACAATGAATATATGTTCCAGTGGCCATGGAGTGTTGTCTCAGTGGGGGAAGACATACTCTGTGGCAGTTTGGTATTGTTTATGAATTTCAAAATTAGATATTGGATTGTGTTTGTAAACTGGTCCATTCCTCTGTGTGTGTTGGATTGTGTCAGACTCAAAGGTTTCACTTTGACTTTATTAAATCAAGATTAGGGCTTTTATTTGAATGTGGCCTACAGCTGTGGGCTATATAAACAGATGTTCAATCAAAGACAGGGAAGAAAGTACACAGAGAAAGAGAATACAGAGAGTTGAGTTTTGATGCTGGAGCCCTTGGGAGAAAGCCAAGCCATTCACCCAATAGTTTACTGCTGGCCTTGTGGAGAGAGCAGAGCAGATGAGCCCAGAAACACTTGAGCCCTGAGACAAGAGATGAGACTTATGCCAGCCTACAGCTGAGATCAGAAGAAGCTGGGACCACAGAGCTGTAAGAGGAAGGAGAAAGGTTAAAACCTCGCAGACATCACCTGCCATCTTGTGTCTACATGGGCAACAGACTTTGGGTGAGAAAGTACCTCTCATGGCACCTTGAGTTGGACTCTTTAGCATCTGGTAACTGTAAGCTTCTACCCCAAATAAATATGCTTTGTAAAAGCCAAGAGAGTTCTGGTACTTTTCATCAGCACTCCTTTGTCTGAATAATACAAACAGAAACCCAAAAGACTATTGAATTCCCATTCTGGGAATTAATGCTACATTCTCTAATATAGTGGCAAGAATCCCCTGAATACATGGGCAGTGCCTATCAATGGAGGACAGACTAATATCCAGGCCCTTGACACTGATGATTGTACTTATGAAACATGATCTTATGAAATTGAAACTTAGACTAGTATTATATATTACCTAAAAGTTACCTTCTGAAAGCCTCCTTGTTGCTCAAATATAGCCTCTCTCTAAGCCAAAATCAGCATATAAATGCACTACCTTATTCCCAGCATGGGACATGACTCCCAGGGATGAGTCTCCCTGGATCTGAGGGTTTATTACCAAGTGCCAACTAGTGATGCATGTGGAAAAAGACCTTGACCAAAAGGGGAAATATTAAATATAAATGAATATACTTCAATTTTTCTTATTTTTAAAGAAGCTTTAGATTATATAAATGTTACATCAAAAATATAGGGGATCCCATATACTCCACCCCTCCCTCTCCCACACTTTCCCCCATTAACAACATCTTTCATTATTTGTTACAATTGATGAACATATATTGATGTACTGTTACTAACCATGGTTTCTAGTTTAAATTACACCTTACACTTGAACAGCACAATTTTATAGAATTTGACAAAATGTATAATGGCTTATATCCATCATTGTGGTATCATGAGGACAATTCCAATGTCCTGAAAATACCAGATGTTACACCTATTCTTCCCTCTCTTCCCCTCAGAACTTCTGGTGACCTTTGCCTTTATATCAATAATACAAGTTCTTCCTTGCTAGAAAAGTAATAAGTCTCTTTAAGTCCATAGTTGCACGCCACCCCCACCCCCCATATTTTTGTTCATTCCTTAATCTTTTGGGTTTGGGATGTTGATGCACACTCTGTTTCTGATAGACAAGGGGCTTATATCCCATGGGCAGATGATTGGCTCTGTCTTGCTTGCAGGTATAGATACTCTGATTTTGGGCAGGGTGTTGTTCATTATCATCCTTTTGTTAGTTGCCCTGGGTGAGTCTGATGAAATGGAGAGTAGGTGTTGAAACTCTGCTGAGATTCAGTGTTCAACCAGAATATGAACTGTCCAAAGATTTAAGTCTGGGATATATATTTAATGAGCATAGTGCTAATTATAGTTTCAAATAAAAGGGGTAGGAGAGCCATGTGTAGTGAAATTATAAATGAGTCTGACTCTGTTACTTTGGGGACTATATATTCCAAAATTAGGCCCACTGACAGAATGACAAATTCCTGAGAATGTCTGCCCTGCTTATAGTGTCTGGATGTCTCTACAACCCTCAGCAACCCTGCTTTTTGACATACTGTCTACTGTGTAGTCAATGAGATCTAATGGAGACGTGCATACATGTAATCTCTGGAATGAACTCTGAACTCACATTGAAACATTTTAGACATAAAATTCATTTGTATTTAACATTTCTCCCTTTTGTTCAAGGTCTTTTACCAAATGCATCACTAGTTAGCACTTGGTAACAATCCCTTGGTGCCAGGGAGGATTATTCCAGCTATTCATATCCCATAATGGGGAGGGGTGGAAATGTAGTACATTTATATACTGATTATGGATTAGAGGTCATGGTTGAGAAACAAGGAAGCTTTCAGGAGGTAACTCTTAGGCAATGTATAATATTGAACTGACATTTAATTTCACAAGAAAAGGTTTATAAGTACAACCATCAATATCAAGGAATTGGTGTAATGGTCTGGCCTCCCTGGCTAGGCACTGCCTAATTACTCAGGAGATCCACACCACTCTATTAGAGAATATAGCAGGACACCCCAGGATTAGAATTCAATATCCTTTCAGCTACTGTGTGGGTCTCCAATAACTAAGACAATGCCCCATGAACACTGAATCATATACATATGTTATAGAGGCAAGCAGGTACACCCCTCCCTCTACATACCCCATCACAGATACCCCACACCGGTGATCATACCCTGCCACTGTTGTGACCTTCTTTAATTCAAAACCTCCCCCCCCAATAAAGCCAAAAAAATAAAAACAATAAGAAAATTAATAATATCATAATTTTCATAAAAAATACAAAAATAAAAAATGAAAAAACAAAAAAATTTTTCATTGTGTCCTCATCACCATAAGTTCTGTTAGATTTTATGTACACATATTAGTTTTTATCACTAAGAGATTTCAAAGTGATTTGTAAAGTCATTCCAGAGGTTATGTTTATGCAAGTCTCAGAAGAATCTCATTTTTGGCCACAGTAAACAGTAAACAGAACTGTAAGCAGGGCTGTGCCTGAAGACTTTAGAACATCTACCAGGTATTCTTAACCAGGGGTCCACAGTCCTCCAAAAGGTCCATGGAAAGATTTCAGGAATTCCATGAGCTTGAATTAATTTTGAATAATCTTAAAATTTAATTTAAAGACATTCCAATGTGGAGTGCCATAAAACTGTCTGCTGCTTCATTCTGAGAAAGCGTCCATGGTTTTTACCTGACTGGCAAAGGGGTCTGTGGAACTAAAAAGATTAAGAACTCCTGATCTAGACACTGTAGGCATGGCAGAAATTCTCAGGAATTTGGCACCCTGTCAGTGGACCTTACTTTGGAATATATGTTCCCTGATGTATCAAAGTTAGGTTCATTTATAATTTCCCTACAAATGGCTGTTCTGCCCCTTTTATTTGAACCTATAATTAACAATATGCTCAATAAATATATGTCCCAGAGATTTAGTCTTCAGTCCATTCATATGCCACTTGAATCCTGAATCTCTGCAGATTTGCAACACCTATACTCCAGTTGATTGGGCTGGCCCAGGACAACTAACAAAAGAATGATGATTGACAACACCTATCCCAAAAATTAGAGAGTATCTATTAATGCAAGCAAGACAATTCCATCCATCTGCCCCATAGGATGTAAGCCCATTCCCAATCAGAAACAGAGTAGGCATCAGCATCCTAAATTCCTCAAGATTGATGAGTGAACAAACTTGCATTTAAGGCAGAAATGCAACTATGGTTTAAAGTATATTTTGTTATTCTAGCAATGGAAGAATATAACATTGATATAAAAGTCATTGTCCTCAAAATTTCTGAGGTTTGGGAGAGGGAAGAATAGGTATAACCTGGGGGCTTTTTGTGACACTGGAATTGTTCTGTATTATTTTGTAATGTCAGACACAGACCATTACACATTTTGTCAACACCCATAAAAATGTCTGTTGCATAGTGTAAAGTATATTCTAAAGTAGATATCATGGTTTAAGTCTTCAATATGTGTTCATCAATTGTAACAAATGTACTACACTAAAGAAATACATTAATGGGGAAAGTGTGGGAGGAGGGTGGAGTAGGATATATGGGAATCCCCTTATGTTTTCAATGTATCATTTATGTAATCTAAAACTTCTTTAAAAAATATAATAAAATAAAAAAAAACACAGACATTTGTGTTTTCTTTTTTCCTAAGCTTGTAAATTTTATGTGTCTTCCAGCATAGAGCATTTTGTTTAATATTTCTGTGAAGCTCAAATGAACCTCACCAGGAAGGGGTTATCTGATCCATTATCATTTTACCAAGAGTAAATGAAGGAATTTGTCCATGAGTTGTCTCCAGAAAGGTAGTAGTCTGTTTGTTGTATGCTGTTTATCTCTGTTATAGTAATAAAGTTCTGTATCAGAAGTCCATCTTCTTATGCCTTATTCTTTACTGATATCAGAAGTTTACTGAGGGCTTTAGCCACCTCTTTGTTTTGAAGACTATAGATGAGAGGATTGAGCATGGTGTCATAATACTGCCAACATGGGAGTGACAATGCTGTAAAAGAGAGACACTACTTCATCCTTCTCAGCTGTATGATAGACTCAGTAGAAAGTACTTGCTGATGGCTGTTCCATAGAAGAGGAACATTACAATCATATGCGAGGAACAGGTTGCCAAAGTCTTTGTTATCCCTAAGTTTGAGCCTAATCTCAAAACAGTAGAAAGTATCTGCCCATAGGAGGCCATAATTACAGATATTGGAATGAGAAGGAAAGCAACACTACTGACATAAAGCCCATTTTCATAAATAGGTGCATTAGCACAAACAAGTTTCAGGAGAGCTGGGATCTCACAAAAGAAATGATGACTTTCCAAGAAGGAGCAGTAAGGGAAATTCAGAGTATATATGACATGGACCAAGGCATTGAGTAGTGAACCCATCCAGGTGCCAGTCACCAAGAAGGCACAGACTTTAGGGCGCATGAGGAATGAGTAATGGAGAGGATGGCATATAACCACATAGCAGTCATAAGCCATGACTGCCAGGAGAAGACACTCAGATCCAACAAGAGTCATGAAGAGGAAGAGCTGAATTTCACAGTTCACAAATGAAATAGTATTTTTCAAAGGTAGATAATCAGCAGCTATCTTGGGGACATTAGTGGAGCTATACAGAATTCCATGATGGAAAGTTGGCTGAGAAGAAAGTAAATAAGTGTATGGAGTCATAAGTCCAACCAAATGAGAATAATCATAATAATGCTACCAACAAGCATTACAATAAACTCAGAAAAGATTAGGGAGAAGATGAGTTTGGGGACATGAACGTGGTGAAATAATCCAAGAACAAAATAAATTCCTCTGGTCTGATTAGTCCATCTCCACATACTTTACCTCCTAATTCATTATCCTGGATAGATTAGAAAAAATATTTAGTCCAACCACAAATTGGGACAACTGCCATTGTACAATGTTCCAACAACTATCTCTTTCCTACTTGCATGGGTATATATATATTACCTTTTACAACTATTTTAAAATATAACATTTTACTGCAAAATGGTTCTTCGTACTATTGCATTGTCAACACATGCTGCTTTAAAATAAATTTATCCCAAATTACCAGTTTACTAAATTCTTAGTATTTTAAGGAAATATACATAGACCCTTTCAAATTTTGTTACAATAAGTAGAATTTTTAAAAAATTAAATTGCATACCTTTCTATATAATCTCTCTCCATCTATGTATTGTTCATATATGTCTCTTTATTTCTCTCTCTCTATATATATATCAATTAATTTACCTATTATATATATATATCTGTATCTTTATCTGTATTTCCTGTTGTATATATATATCCATACCCATATCTATATCTACAAATCTATATCTTTAACTATCTATATCATCTATATCTATATCTTTATATTTATCTATTTATATTTATATTTATGTTTATATTTATATTTATATAGTCTTTATATATGGATAGATCTACACAGACACTTGAAAATGCTCTCTGGTTTTGTGTAGTCCTGATTTGCAGGAGCTGGAAACTGTGAAAATGAGTTACCATTCATAAGATATATTATATAAAAGTATGTGAAATATGTTAGTTGTTTTTAATTTGCTATTTTACCCTAATAACATATCTGAAAAAGATACTTTCCTTATTCTCAAAAGGCAAGTTTGATTTTCAGAGAGATCAAATATGTTTCTATATTTAGATAGCAGTTAACTAAACAAGATGATAATTACATATAAATGTTTCTAAGTTATCTATTTTGTTTTATTTGCTTAAGCATTTTACCTTATGTGGCCTCTAAAGTTGGGATCTTCTTTAAGTGTTCTTCATTTTAAAATAAAGATGGGTAAGATTGTCTTTATTTTTTTAATAACTGGATAGCTGAAAACAACAAACCACCCCAAGAGCACCAAAAGAAGCCCAGTATCAAACCAGATGCCTCCTGTATGACAATCAGAAATTTGACCACATGTACTCAAAAGACTTGTAAATATGACAAACTACAAAAACAATAGAAATGAATGAACATGAAAATGATGCTATTGGTGATATAATTTCGCAGAAGGTTTGGGGATCTTCTTCTGTGCTTAAACCATTAGAATTCTTAATGAAGACAAACAAAGAGTTTTTAGTCCAAAAGGGCATTAACTTATTCTGAAGGGGGAGAATGTAGAAAGCCTTGATTGACTCATATGTTATTTTGTGGAAATAAGAATGATGCGGGTAATTTGGTTAAATGTGTTAATGTTCAGGCAATACATTATTGAAGACATTCCTCAAAATTTAGATAATATTAAACACTACATTTGTGAAAAATCAAAAAAACAATTTCACACAACAAAGAAGAAGATACTAGCCTCTTTCCTGGAAAAATGTAGTCGGAGTCATGAAGTACATTCTAGATTCCACAGTCTAGATGTACTTACATCTTATGGTTTGAAGCATACACATTTATTCTGATGCTCCAACTAGGAAAATCTATACACTACACCTAATTGACATTGGCCCCTTAAGGATTATTTTATATCCTGAATCATCTCTTACTTTGATGTCCTCTCTCCTAGTAAATGGTTTACAGAACTATCAAGAGATGTTTGACGTAAAGGCAGTGGCCACCAGAGGTTCTTAGGAATGGGAGAGGGAAGAATAGGTGTAATATGGAGGCATTTTCAGGATATTGGATTTGTCCTACATAACATTGCAGTGATAGGTACAGGCCATTGTATATATTTTCATAACTTACAAAGTTGCATGTGACAAAGTGTAAACTATAATGTAACCTGCAGTCCATGGTTAGTAGCAATGCTTCAGTATGTGTTCATCAATTGTATCAAATGAAGGACTATTGAAGGATGTTTTTAATGTGCGAAAGTGTCAGAAAGAAAAGGAGTGGGGCTTATGGGAATCCCTTATATTTTTTATGTAACATTTATGTAATCTAAAGCTTCTTTAAAAATAAAAATAAAAAACAATTAATTATAAAAAGACATTTAACAATAAGAATGTTGGAGATTGGATAACTACTAATTGCCTATTCTTCCTTCTTTACCAACAAATAGCTTTATATATGATTCTATGGAGTAGTAAGCTCTTAGTAAATGAACATTTGCTCTTTTCAATGCATGCCAAACTGTAAATCCATATGTACGGAGGTAGACATAATCACATACTGTGACTCTTTACATTAATATACAACGTTTCCTTATATTGTTGAAGAGATTTTCACAAAAGATGATTCGTATACTTTTCCATATTTTGTTGAAAAGATTATTTTTCTTATCAGTATATGGATATATATTTAGTACTTTTTAATAACTTTCAAAAAACTCTTTTAATCTGAAGATGAATTTATTCATTTGAAGAAACTAATAGGAACTTAGAATATGAAGGAATCAAAGGCCCATCTATCTTTACCTCAACTGGATAACTTGTAATTTTTTACATCCTATGCACAATAAATCTCTCAACTACCCATTCACATATGCCTAAGAACTCCTGTGGATGAAAACTTTATTTTTGCCTAATATGATATTTCTTATACTATGATATCAAATTATTATGCAATATTTTCATTTAAAAAGTCAAAATTAATTTACTTCAAATAAAAATTATTTTAATTTGAATAAACAAAAGCAAATAAATAAATAATATCTACTACTGCCTATCATATAATTATTCATTACATATGTGTTAATGATGTATTTTTATAATTCAAAGATTATTTGAGACAGTATTTCTTTGAATTGTTACTCAAAACTGTGGAGGATATATGGCATTGAACACATGGTAAATAGATAACACTACTATATAAGATCTGCTCAATTTCACTTAAAATATGTAGTGATTCAGAGTATAGACTTGATTATTATGTATGATTTATTTTATCCCTGCTGCAAAAGCATGGCTTATGCTTATAATGTTGAATGAATTAATTACTCCCATCAGAAAAGCATTATTATCAGGCTTATTTTCAAATAATATTTATTGGATTAGAAGTATATCTTATTTTCTTTCCAGGAATACTAGCATAGAGTAACTTACCTTTTTTTTTTTTCTCAAGATATCACCAAAAACCTTTTCATGTAAAAGGAAATGTTGTCCAAAATGTATTCAGAAAGGTTCACCTTCCTTTGCTATTAGGACCATATATTACCATGAACCTAAGAAGGTTAAATACAACACAAAGTACTCTACTATAGAGGTTTGGTCCAATTTACAATTCTACCTGCACTGTCCTCAGAGAAAATGTCCCTCGTCTGTGCTTCTGTTCCCCTAGGTAGACCAGGCACCTGGCCTACCTACTCCATGGCCCTTCAAATGCCAAAATTAGGCAAGTCTGTTCTCTTGGAAACAAGCAAAAGAAATTAACATCAGGTCACATAAGCATTATTTACCAGCCCCTGCTAACTTCATATGAGAAAGGGAATATTGCAGTGGTGAAATCCCAGGGCATAATTCAATACTTTCTTCCCAGAGTGAGCGGGTTTCTTTCCTGGCATCACCACTTATTAGTATTTTTGGCATGTTACTTAATTTTCTTCCCTCTGGTTCTTCGTCTACAAAATGAGAATGATAAGAGCATGCTTATATAAGGTTTTATGAGTATAAAGTGAATAGATAAATGCAAGCCTCACAGAACAGTGCTAAGTTTGGGGAGATGCTAAATGTTTCACAATATGAGGATGAGTTTTGATTTTTTTAGATTGGTATAATTATGAGTGAAAATTGATCCATCATATATAATTTAATTTTTTCCTGGAGGTATCAACAAATACAGAAATAAGAAAATTGAATAAAGAGAAACATTTTATTTAATGAACTACATGTGTGACTCCATCAATATATTGAATATAAGGCATCTTATTTAAAAATAACAAAAATGTAAATGTATGTACATTATATATACACATAGTGCATGCTTTATATATACAAAGAAAGTTTCTTTGTCTATATCATTTTGAATTATTCATCACCTTTGCTATTTATTTGCATATTTACGCAACTGGACAAATTTCATTAAAGGTCTCTGAGCTTTCTAATTCTCAAACAATATATAATCATTGTTTCTATGTATGTGGGGATATAATGATCTATAACATTCCCAAGAATTATGTGGGGTTATAGAAAGAAATCTCCAGCTGTATATGGGATACTGAGGAACTTACATTAAGACAGAGTTGATTTTAAGGTCCCTTTGGAGTATGTGATAATTAAACTAATTTAAAATTTCATTGAGTACTTATGTTCTATGCAGAGCTACAAGTGCTTTATGTTTATAGTAAGTCCCCAGACTTCCCAATGTCCCTCTTTGGCAGGTATTATGAATAAGACTTGAATTTCTCAAATTTATAAATTGCTTAATTTCACCCAAATAGCAAGTAGTGGAGCCAAAAGTTGATCATATGTATATCACTATAGTGCCTGTGTTCTTCTTGGTCATGTTTTAGAGCCACACAATATTAAATACATCACCAAAGATTTGGATTTAACATTTTTCTGCTGTACTAACAGAATTGTAAAAGATAGGGTTAAAATACAAATACAAATGGCCAAAAAGCAAATGAAAAAATGTGCAACATCCCTAGCTATTAGGGAAACGCAGATCAAAACTACAATAAGATATCATTTCACACCTTATAGAATGGCCTCAATTAAAAACAAACAAACAAACAGATACATACACATACTGGAGAGAATGTGGAGAAATAAAAATACTCCTGTACTGCTGTTGTGAATGTAGAATGGTGCAGCTTCTGTGGAAGACAATTTGGTGGTACCTAAAGAAGATTAATATAGAACTGAGAGCTGGAAACTGTGCTTATTAAAAATATCTTCATTTGAGCACTCTGAAAATTCTAAATCTAATTGAGATCATTTACTAGTAATCTAATTTTAAAAGTTTACTCTTTGCACGTAGTTCACTGAAGGATATTAACCAGAACTTTCAGTTTTGTTTTGCTTTTTTTTAAAGGCCAGATTAGCTTTAATTAATAAATTATAAGAAATAGCATAGCAATGAACATTTATAAATGTAAATAATAATTCTAATATAATATAAATTAATTATAACAGAATTCTAATTTTTATATTACAGCTCTAGTTATTGGACATAATAATTTCTTAAGAATGAAAAAAATTACTGGTTTACTTATATAATTTTCATTTAGGGATAATTCTATCTGGATAATCAAATTTCTATTTGGGAAGTCTTCTCATCTTATTGGAATGAATTACAGCAGATAACAATATGCCATCTTGTAAATTCATGAGGCAGAAAAATTCAAAATATTATTCAACAGTAGTCATGCTAAATCATTATAGATCCAGATGGATTATTTTAATTAATGAGTATGCATAAGAAAGAATTAAAGAAAAATGAAGCATCCAAAAAAATATCTCTTCTCAAGTCCTCCTCGATTAAAATCAACTGTTTACTTTATGAGATGAAACTGGCAGAATACTGATTACAGGAGCAATTTGTTAGTTGCACTGAGTAATTTTTGTTTATATACTATAATATTGTTATTTTACATTTATCTGGTCTACTCCAGCTCTCTTTTTTTGTTAATATTTCCATGGAATACCTTTGTCCATACTTTTTCTTTTAACCTGGTTGTGTTCTTACATCTGAAGTGGGTCTACTGTGGTCAAGATATAGATGGCTCATATTTTTATCCATTCTATCAGTTTATGTCATTTCATTAGAGAGTTCAATCCATTAACATTCAATGTTATTACTTTAAAGGAATTACTCACTTCACCCATTTTGTCCTTCAGTTCAATATTGTCATACAGTTCTATTATCTGTTTTCTTTTTTTTTTTTCATTAAAAATTTTTTTTTATTCTTTAAAAGCCACTTACATTAAATAAATATAACACAAAAAATATAGGGATTCCCATATGCCCCACTCCCCACACCTCCCACACCCTTCCAGATGAGCATCCTTCATTAGTGTGGCACATTCGTTGCAATTGATAAACACATCCTGGGGCTTTGCCACTAAGCATGGACCATAGTTCACATTGTATCCTACCCTCTCTCCCACACAGTTATGCATGTTATGACATAATACAAAATGGCCTATATCTGTCATTGCAATGTCACTCAGGACGATTCCCAAGTCCCGAAAAAGCCCCTGTATTATAACTGTTTTTTCCTCTCCCTACCTCAGAGCCTCCAGTGGCCACTGGCTCCACATCAATGTTGTAATTTCTTCCATTGCTAGAATCACAATATGTCTATAGTAGCATACCAGTAAGTCCACTCTAGTCCATATCTCTTCCCCCAAATCTGAGGATTCTGGGATGGCAATGTCCACTCCACCTCCAATTGAAAGGGGGGCTTATATCCCATGCGAAAGATGGATGGGACTATCCTGCCTGCAGGAGCAGATTCCCTCTGTTCCCTGGGATGGCCATTGTCCATCATTATCTCCTCGCCAGTTGTCCTAGGTGAGTCTAATGAGCTGTAGAGTAGGTGTTGCAGCTCCACTGAGGTTCCAGGCTCAGCTGGCAAATGGACAGCCCAAAGACTTGAGTCTCTGGACATACACCTACAAACCCCAGCACCAAGTATAGGTTTAAATAGAAGGGACAGATGAGCCTGGTACAGGGAAGACCTAATTAAGTCCATCTCTGTCACTCTCAGGAACACAAATTCCAAAGTAGGGTCCACTGGCAAGGCACCAATCTCCGGAGCTATTTGCCCTGATCATAGGACCTTGGTGTCTCCAGAGTCTTCAGGAGCCAGACTATGGGCTGGTATCCACTTTGGAGGTCTATGAGATCCTGCTGAGATGTGCGTAAGCATTACCTCTGGGATGACCTCCCGACTCACTTTGAAGTCACTTAGCCATATAAACTCATTTGTCTTTAACTTTTCCCCATTTTATTCGATGTCTTTTTCCAGTTGCCCTGTCAGTTGGTGCTCGGCAGCAATCCCTTGGTGCCAGGGAGACTCATCCCTGGGGTCCCACACTGGGGGAAAGGAAACGCATTTATATACTGAGTTTGGCTTAGAGAGAAAGCGAATCTGAGCAACAAAGAGTCTCTCAGGAGGCAAATCTTAGGCACCCCATAACAATAGGCTAAGTTTCAATTTCAAGAGCAAAGACTCATAAGCCTACTCATCAATATCAGGTGCCCATCAGCGGATCATCCTCCTTCTCCAGTCACTGCCCCTGCACTTGATGGACTGTTGATGCTCCCTTAGAGAATGTGGAAGAACTCTCCAGGATGGGAATTCAGTATTATCTCATTTGTTGTGTGAGTCTCCACCAACTGTGAAAATGCCTGTGAATATTTGAACATTTTATATACTTTATATGTATGCTCAGGTGAACTTCCTCCCATGCAACCCCATCTCTGACACCACACACCAATGATGATCACCCATCCCAGTTTTAACCCTTCTGTGATCCAAAGCTTCTTCAAAGATAAAGCAATTAAAATAGCCAAATACAATTAATAGGAAAATTAAATAGTAATGATAAGATTAAATATGAGATAAAATACATAAAAATTTTAAATAACTAAAAATAAAATAAAATTAAGATTGGGATATTTAAAATTTTTTTTTGACATTTTGCCTTTCATCACTGTAATATTGGTGTTCTGTCTGTATCATGAAATCTTCCCCCACTCATTGCCTAGTGTCTCACTATTTTTCATTTTGTTTTCAAGGAAGTTTTAGGTCACAGCAAAGTCACATACAGAATAAAAGAGACTCTTATATACTCTACATCCTCCCTCATTCCCCCCCCCCGTATTAATACCTTTGTACATGTGGATGGTAGCTTTGTTATAACTGATATACAAATAGTGAAACATAGCTACTAAACATGGTCAATGGTTATCTCTATGGTTTACACTTTAGACTGTACACTTTTACAAATTCTGATGATATTTGCCATGTCCTGTGTCCATCACTGAGAGATCATGCAGAACAATTCCACTGACCACTAAATACACCTGTTTAATGCATTCTATTTCTCCCTCCCCATCCCCCTGGGGCCCACATCAACCCACTGACTTGACTCATTGGATGACAAGATTCATAATTACATGCAATAAGACTAAGGTCTTGACACACTGGTATGCCCTTCCCTATTAGGATCTGCAACCGCTCTCAAGAGACTCCCACCTGTCCATTTCTGCACAAATTGATCCTCGTGACGATGGGAGTTCAACTCCTTCTTGCTCATTATGTGGGTCTCTACCCACTGATACAACATATTATGACACAGAGATCATTCACACACTCCCCGGAAGTCTGCTCCAGATATGTCCTGTCCCAAATGCCCCACCTCCAACACCCTAAACCAGTAAAGCTTCCTTATCATATTGCCATAGAGCATTTCAAACTTTGTACTTTCATCCACATACCAGCAATTTCCCAGTGTTCACCTGGTCTTTCCACCAACCCTCCACCCAGTACCCTGGACCTTTTAATCCACCCTTCCCAATCTACCCACCTCTCAACACTGCACCATCCAACACAATAATATCACTACCCTCCTGTCCTATCCCTTCAATATGCAACTACATTCTTTCACCTTGCCATAGTTACATCTATATGAGTGATGATTCACAATCTTCTTCTTTCTTTCCATTTCTTGTAAAGTTATCTTACAGACAATAGCTCTCTGAGACCACTCAATTTCCTTAATCCATATCAGTGAGGTCATGTACTATTCATTCTTAAATGCCTTACTTGTTTTACTCAGCATAAGGTCCTCAAGATTCATCCATGTTATCCCGTGTGTTAGCACTTTATTCCTTCATACAGCTGAGTAATATTCCATTGCATGTATGTACCACATTTTGTTTAACCATTCATCTGTTGATAGGGACCTGGGTTGATTCCAACTTTTGGCAATAGTGAACAATGCCCCTATGAATATTGGTATGCATATTATCTGTTCGTGTCTTTGCTTTCAAATCTTCTGGGTATACATCCAGCAGCAGAAGTGCTGAATCTTATGGAAGTTATATAGTTAGTTTTCTGAGGAATTGCCAAAATGACCTCCACAATGGCTGGACAATACTACATTGCCACCAGCAGTGGATGAGATTTCCCATTCCTCCACATTCTCTCCAACACTTATAAACCGTTTTTTTGTTTTTTTTTAAATAGCCACCCTTCTATGGGTGTAAGATGGTATCTCATTGTAGTTTTGATTTGTTTTTCCCTTATATCCAGTGATGCTGAGCATCTTTTATGTGCTTTCTGTATTTCTTCCTTGGAGAAGTGCCTTTTCAGGTCACTTGCCCATTTTTTAAATAGGTTGTTTGTCTTTTTCATGTTTGAGGTATAGATTTCTTTATGTATGGCGGATATTGGGCTCCTATCAGATATATGGTTGCCAAATATTTTCTCCCATTGGATAGGCTTCTTTTATACTTCCTTGATAATGGCCTTTGAGGTACAAAAGCTTTTAATTTTGAGGAGATCCCATTTGATCTATTTTTTCTTTTGCTGCTCATGCTTTGGGTGTGAGGTTCATGAAACCATTTCCTATTACATGGTCTTGTAGATGCTTCCCTACATTATCTCCCAAGGTCTTTATGGTCTTGGTTCTTATATTTTGATATTTGATCCATCTTGAGTTGATTTTTGTATAAGGTGTGAGATGGTATTCCTCTCACATTCTTTTAGAAATGGGTATCCAATTCTCTAAGCACGATTTGTTGAAGAGGCCATTCTCTCGCAACTGAGTGGGCTTGGTGGGCTTGCCAAATAACAGATGACTGTATATGTGAGGGTCTATATCAGACCTCTCAATTCAGTTCCATTCATCAGCATGTCTATCCTTGTGCCAATCCAAGCATTTTTGATCCACTGTAGCTTTGTAGTATGTTTTAAAGTCAGGTATTGTGATACCTCCAATTTCATTTTTCTTTTTTAATATGTCCTTGGCAATTTGGGACCTCTTACCCTTCCATATAAATTTTGTATTTAATTTTTCCAATTCATTAAAAAATGCTATTTTGATTTTCATTTGGATTGCATTAAATCTATAGATTAGTTTGGGTAGTACGAACATTTTAATGATGTTTAGTCTTCCTATCCATGAACAGGGAATATTCTTCCATTTATTTAAGTCTTCCTTGATTTCCTTTAAAAGTGTTGTGTAGTTTTCTGTATATAAGTCTTTTACATCTTTATTAAATTTATTCCTAGGAATTTCTTTCTTTTAGTTACTATTGTAGATGGTATTTGTTTCTTGATTTCCTCAGATAGCTCATTATTGGTATAGAGAAATGCTACTGATTTTTGAGCATTGATCTTATACCCTGTGAAGTGACTGAACTCATTTAAAAGTTCTGGAAGCTTTGTTGTAGATTTCTCAGGGCTTTCTATGTATAGGATCATATCACCTCAAATAGTGAAATCTTTAGTTCCTCCTTTCCAATTTGGATGACATTTATATATTTTTCTTGCCTTGGTGCTCTAGCAGGTACTTCTAACACAATAGTGGTGATAGTGGATATCCTTGCCTTGTTCCCGATCTTAGAGGGAAAGCTTTTAATATTTCACCATTGAAGATGATGTCAGTTGTGTGTTTTCATAAATACCCTTTATTATGTTCAGAAAATTTCCTTCTATTCCTATCTTTGTAGTGTTTTTATCAGGAAAGAATGTTGTATTTTGCCAAATGCTTTTTCTACAAATATAAAGATCATTATGTGATTTTTTTTTCTTTCAATCTGTTTATGAGGTGTATTAATTTGATTGATTTTCTTATGTTGAACCATCCTTGCATACCCAGGATGAAACCTACTATGTCATGGTGTGTAATTTTGATTAATATTTGATATGTTGTTGAATGCAATTAGCAAGTATTTTGCTGAGAAATTTAGCATACAGGTTCATTAGACAGATTGGTCTCTAATTCTCCTTCTTGTCGCATCTTTGTTTGACTTTGGTATTAGGGTAATGTTGGCATCATAGAATGAGTTAGTCAACGCTCCTTCTACTTCTATATTTTGAAAGAGATTAAGCAGGAATGGTGTTAGCTCTTTCCAGAATGTTTGGTAGAATTCACCTGTGAAGCTATCTGGTCCTGGGCACTTCTAGTTGGGAGGTTTTTGATGACTGAGTCTATCTTTTTACTTGTAATTGGACTTTTGAGTTCATCAATTTCTTCTTTCATCCATGTAGGCTGCTTGTGAGTTTCTAGGAATTTGTCCCTTTCATCTAAATTATCATTCTTGTTGGCATATAATTTTTCAAAGTATCCTCTTATGATTTTCTTTATTTCTGTGGGGTCAGTAGTGATATCCCCTTTCTCATTTCTTATTTTGTGCATTTGCATCTGCTCTCTATTCTTCTTTGTTAGTCAGACTAAGGTTTTGCCAAATTCATTGATCTTCTCGAAGAACCAGCTTTGGCTTTTTTTATTTTTTCTAGTGCATTATTCTTTTCTATTTTCTTTAGTTCTGCTCAAATCTTTGTTACTTTCTTTGGGGCTAGCTTGTTGTTTCTTTTTCAATTCCTCCAGGTGTGCAGTTAAGTGTTCAATTTTAGCTCTCTTTCTTCTTCTTTTTTTTTTTTT
>JAQZBX010054441.1:0-18626 GCA_029593785.1 Cabassous unicinctus
ATGTATTTCTTTATTTTAAGATTATTTGGGGAGATCTTCCAAATCTAATATAACAAAAGTAGTGCTTTGGGTTTGTTTGTTTAATTATTTTGTCATCCCCAATTTTTTATTTCTGTAATATTTTTCATTTTCCTCATTTCTTTTTTGAAGAACTCCTGCTTGAAGTTATTTTATTCTGTTGTCACAAAATTATATATTTGATCATTTGTTTCTTTGACCTTTTTTGTTGGTTTGTCTTCTCTTTCACTGACCAAAGTAGTTATAATTTAATTTGATTATTTACAATTATTTGTCCATAAAATTACTGTCTTTCATATTTCTCTTGTGATATATGTTCTTAGAGATATCACTTTTAGCCTTTTCCACCCATCTGGAGAGACTGAAATATGGTGGGGTGTAAATGCCCAGGCTTTAGAGCAGACTGGAGGAGTTCCCATGCAGGCTTCATTATTCACTTATCTCTAACACTGGACATATTTACTAGGTCCATCTGAACATTTTCCTCCACTGTAAAATTGATATAATAATTGCACCTGTTTCTTAAGAGAGTTTTTAATATAAATTGAGCATATGCACCTAAGATACTTAGAACAGCATCAAGATTATTGTAAGGAATGATGTCATCTATTTTTATATTTCCACTTAAAAACAAGATAACACAAAAGTCATGTGCAAGGGATATTCAGAAAAGTCATTTTGGGTTGAGGTAGAGTGTTAGATATAAATATTTGGAAAAATCCTTTGGAGTAGGGGACTGTGTGAAAATTAAAATTATTGTGCAAGTTAATTGGATAAGACTGGAAAAATTGTTTGGAGATTTTGGAGTCAGGGTAGCTTTTAATAAATTCCAAATAGTAAGTCATCATCCTTTAAACTATTGCTCATGAAATGGATTGGAAGACTAATCATTAAGAATATGTCAGTTCTACCCATACTGATTTATAGATTCAACAAAATACCAATAAAAATTCCAACAGCCTATTTTACAAAAATAGAAAAGTCAATTTCCAAGTTTTTTGGAAGGGAACGGGGTCCCAAATAGGCAAAAACATCTCTAAAAAGAAGTCAGAGGACTAACACTTCCAGTCCTTGAAGTTTATTACTAAGTTAAAGTGTTCAAAACACATTGATCAATGGAATTGAATTGAGCATTCAGAAGTAGACCTGCACTTTTATGGTCAACTGATTTTTGATAAGCCTACCAAGTCTACTTTGCTGGGACTGAACAGTCTCTTCAACAAACGGTGCAGGAAGAACTGGATATCCTTAACCAAAAAAATGGAAGAAAATCCTTATCTCACTTTCTATTCTAGAATCAACAGTGCCAGAATGTGAGGGTGAGCAGTGTGGTGGTGTTGGGATAGACCATCCATGGAATTGAGGGGAAGACTAGAGGAAGGAACAGGTGAACTCTGGGGATATGTATGTCTGTGGTTGAAATTACAATGGTGGGAATTTGGGGAGGGAAGGATCACTGTTGCAGGGCATGAGTGATGGAGGGATATGTGGGAAAGGGTGCACCTGGTGCATACTTCTATGGGATATCAATGTGTTCATCTTGTCATAGGATTTTATCTCAGTGGGTGGAAAACCACACAATGAACAAGAAAATATTAAACTCCCATCTTGGTGAGTACTGCTGAATTTTCAAATAGAAAGGTAAGAACTTCTCAAGTACATAGGCAGTGTCCAATAAAAGAAATCAGAACCAGTGTATGAGCCCTAAATATTAATGCATGTAAATATGAATGTTATTTTTCAAAAATTGAATCTTAGTGGCTGACATAGGTTCTGAGGGGAGGGTGAGGGAAGAATGTGTGGAACATAGTTCACTTTGGGACATTGGGATTGCTCTGCATAATCTTGCAATGACAGATATAGAGCATTATACATTTTTGTTAGAACCTATAAAAGTATACATTGGAAAAGGTAAACCATAATGTAAACTATAAACCACGGTTAGCAGCAATGTTTCTATATTTGTTCATGAATTGTAACAAATGTAGCAAACTCATGTAGGATGTTATGGGAAAGGGTGGTGTATTAGTCAGGATTCTCTCAGGAAACAGAATCAACAGGGGATATCTGTCAATAATATGACATTTTTATAAGAGTCTCTCATGCAAACATGGGGATGCACAAGTCCAGGTTCCACAAGCAGGCTGCAAACCAGGGGCTCCGATGATAGTCCAATGAAAGGTCTTTGATGAGTTTCTGGGAGAAGTTGGCTGTTCAAAGATGAGCTGGGAAATTCTCTCTGAATGTTGAAATCACTACCCCTTTTAAGACATTCAGCTGATTGGATAAAAGCATCATTCATTGCTGATACAATCTGCCTGATTGATGCAGATGTAAACAGCCATCCACGCAGTATACTCATTGGTTATCGAAGTCCATAAATGCTCTTGTATTATATTTAGGCCAGTGCTTGCTGGACCAGACACCTGGACACAATTACCTGGCCAAGATGACACATTACCTTAACCATCACAGGTGGGCTATATGGGAATCCCCTGTATTTTTGATTTAATATGTAATCTAACATGCCTTAAAAATGAAAAAAAAAAAAAAGAATAAAGTGAAAATTTATCAAAGACATAAACATAAAAGCCAGAACATAAAACTTCTAGAAGATAATGCTGGGAAACATCTAAAAGACCTTGTAGTAGGAGAGAGTTTCTTAAACCTTACTACCAAAGCATTAGCAACAAAAGAAAATAATAGATAAATATTTCCACCTCAAAATTAAATGCTTCTGTACATCAAAGGACTTTGGGTAAGGCATAAAAAGGCAGCCTACTCAACAGGAGATAATTTTTACAAATCACACATTCAACAAAGATCTAATATCCATAATATATAAAGAGATCCTACAAATCAACAATGAAAAGACAAATGGCCTGCTTTAAAAATGGGCGAAAAACCTGAATAGACACATTTCTAAAGAATAAACACAAATGGTGAGAAAAGCACATGAAGGAAATATTCAACATCACTATTAGGAAAACACAAAGCAAAGCTGCAATGCAACATCATTTCACATCTACAAGAATGACCACTATTAGAAAAAAAACACACAGAGACAACTACAAATGTTGGAGAGGATGTGGAAAGAATGGAAGGCTTCTTCACTGTTGGTGGGAATGTAAAATGTTACAGCCACTTTAGAAGTTTGTATTATGATTCCAAAGGAAGTTAGATATGCCATGTGACCCATCACTACCACTACTAGCTATATATGCAGAAAAACTGAAAACAGGTACATGAACAGACATCTGCACTCTGATGTTCATAGTGACATTATTCACAATTGCCAAAATATGGAAACCTGGTGAATGGAGAAGCAAACTGTAGTTTATACACAGGATGAAATATTATTCAGCTGTACGAAGAAATAAAGTCATGAAGCATATGTCAAAATGCATGGACCTGGTGGGCATTATTTTGAGTGAAGCAAACCACGTACAAAAGGACAAATATTGTATGATTTTGCTATTACGAACTTAATATAACCAACAGACTCATGGAGTTAATAGCTGGAATAGAAGTCACCAGAGAATAGAATGGGGTTAACAATGGAAAGTTAAGGTTTAATCTGTGCAAAATTGGTAAATAAAGTGTTTTTTAACAATTTGGAAATGAATAGAAATGGTGAAAGCACATCATAGGTTTGTAATTAGTAATACTAATCTATGTTTATGATAGTGGTTTGTTTTTATTGGTTTTCTTTATTTTTGAATAACAGAAATGCTTTAATATTGATTGAAATGATGAATGCACAACTCTGTGATTGTAACAAATATCATTGATTGTACACTTTAAATAAATTGTATGGTTTATGAAAATATATATAATAGGGTGGGTTGGGGTAAAAATTCACCAAATCTAAAATATGGGCTATAGTTAGTAATAATACTTTGATTATGCTCTTTCATAATTTATAACAAATGGTTCTAAAACAATGTAAGCTATTGGTGGTGGGGTGGTGAATGGGAGCCCTGTGTGATGTTATGCATGTTTGTTCCGTAAGTTCAAAACTTTTACTATACCCTTAATATTTATGTATGTTCATGTATGGATGATATACTTCAATAATTTTTTCAAAAAAAAAAAAAGAAGTGGGATCTGATTGAGAGCTCTGGTATCTGCCTGCCATTACTTCGGAGATGAGCAAAGTACCTGTAGGAGCCCATTTGTGAGGTGAGGTGGAAGCTCCAACTTCAATCATCAAACTTCCCTCTGTTTTGTTGTGCGAATAGCCTTGTTAGACCTTTGAGGATTCATTACTGAACTGCCAGGTAAGATCTCTCTGTTTTGTTTTATTGCTTCTGGCATAATGGGTAATAAACAGTCATCTGAGGCCTCCTTAGGGGAACTTCCTGTCCTAAGGGGCATTTTTTTATATGTATAAGAATTCTGGTGTCAACAGTTGCAACTATGTTAGTAAATGGGTTAAGCTAACCTCTGGTAAACCTAACTTTTTAATGGCCATAATAGGACTGTTTTGATCAAGCCAAACTTAAATTTTTCAGGGAAAATTAACAACCGCAAATTTAGTAGTTGCTGAATGGGATGAAATCCCATATGTATAATCTTTTAAGTCTTTATATAGAATAAGAAATTGCAGTAAAGGGTCCACAATTATGGTTCAGACAACTAAGTTTTATATTTCTGTGCTTCTGTGCTTCTGTGGTTTGTGTCAATCTGTTTATTTGATGTATATTTTCCTACCTCCGATGGTAATGCTAAATTAGCAAATTAAAGGTGCATTGACGAAAGAATTTTAAGTATTTGGGCAAATCTGCTGGTGTAAAACATGTTTTCATAGTTTCATTTGTATAGTTTCACTATATTAAAAAAAAAAAACATAAGGAATTTTAGTATAAAACTTCAAACCAGGGATAACAACACTAATGTTGTCTGCTCTGTTTCCATTTTAATTCTAATTGGACCTGGATAGCCACATTAATAAAATGGGACTGTTAATTTTAGAACTTTTGAACCAAATAAAAGTATAAAAAGAAAAGAGAAAATAGAAAACCACTGACTGCTTTTGTAGGCCTGCAATTAAACCATTGTTTAGCCCTGATAGCAAGCAACCCCCATAACTTGCCTCCAGAAAACTGTTTCAGAAATGTGTCCTTGTAAATGTTTTATACTGAAATACTGATAAAATAGCAAATTGAAGAAAGCAATATTTCAAGTATGTTCTCTCTAAATTTATAGAGATTTAAATCCTGTATAAATGATTATACAGTATTTATCAAAAACTGATCAAATAAGCTAATGTTGCATCTTCTAAGTATTTACAATGATGAAAAATTATGTATTCATTTAAACAAATTGCATCATTATTCTGGCAAATTTTATTTTTCAAAAATTTTATACAAACATGCATAAAATCATACAGGGCTCCCATATATCACCCCACCACAAACACAATGCATTGTTGTGAAAGATTTGTTACAAATTATGAAAGAATATTGTCAAAATATTACTACTAACTATTGTCTATATCTTACATTTGGTGTATTTTTCCCCCAACTCACCCTATTATTTTTTTAAAATATATTTTTATTACAGAAGTTGTGAACTTACAAAACAATCATGCACATGTGCAGAATTCCCATACAACATCTCTTCACCAACACACCACACTGGTGTAGAACATTTCTTATAGATTATGTGATAATATCATCAGACTCTTACCACCCACTATGGCCAATAGTGTACTGCATTGATAATAGGGGGTATGCAAAAAGCCTAACAAGTTTGATTTTGATGATAATTGTGTGTTTTAAAATGGTTGGAGATAGTTCAAAACTCATTTTGGTAACATAAGTATGTATGACATATAGAACGTGTTTTATTGTTATTAAGGAACAAGAAAGTAATTTTGTCCTAATATAAAATAACTGGCTATTAAGAAAGAGGAAAATGTGGGGTGAAACCTGAATGAATTTAAAAGGTGCAGAAAGGTTGCCAAAAGGATTTTTTGTCAAAGTTGGGTAAAATTTAATGGGCCTATCTGTAACGTTTTAAAAGGCTTAGTATAAAAATTATACTTATGCAAAGCTAAAATTTTATTCTCTCTCTGTTAAAGTGACACAGTTTCTTAAATCATTGGTCTGTTTTTAGTAAAAGGTTATAAAGTAGTTTTCTGCTGAATAATCAGTATAAATGGTAAAAAGCCTGTGTTTTATCAAAAGACCTTGTACTTTAGGTTAAATTTCTTGTTTACGAAAAACAAGTCTTCTCACTTTTAAAAGAAAATAATGTTCAAAACTAACAACTTTGACATTTTACTTTCTCAATGTCAAACCCTAAAAAATATCTTTTTATTTCAAACTATTGCAAAAGATTTGTTCTTTTCCCGTGTGAAAAGTGAAGTGCCAAATTAGTTAAGTTCATTTGATATAAGCTGCATGGGAAATGTTTAGAAAGTGTTATGAAAATTAAAAGAGATTTTCTAAACTTCTGTTAATTAAATTTATGTGGTGAAAATGTTCATATATTTAAAGATTATATAAAATTCCTCAAGATTTGACAATGGTTTCTGCATAATATTAGACAATAGCATAATGTTGTTAGTCATGGTTTTAGTTATTTTAAAGATGTTATAGGGAAGCGGGTGTGGCTCAATGGATAGAGCCCCCGTTTACCATATGGGAGGCCCGGGTTCGCGTCCCGAGGCCTCCTTGTGAGGGCACGCCGGCCTGAGCGGTGCTGTGGACTGATGCAGCAACCTCAAAGCAGGAAGCGGGTGTGGCTCAATGGATAGAGCACCCCTTTACCATATGAGAGGCCCTGCGTTCGCTTCCCGGGGCCTCCTTGTGAGGGCAGGCCGGCTCGCGCGGCTCCGTGGGCTGATGCAGCAAGACCTCATAGCAAGGGGGAGATAAGCAGACACAGAGAAGACACGCAGCGAATGGACACAGCAACACAAGCGGCAAGGGGGGGATAAATAAATAAAATAAATAAATCTTTAAAAAAAAAAAAGATGTTATAAATCAAAAAAGCAACCAACTTTCCTCATCAGTTACATTGTTTTGCTCTGATATCTCTCTAAAAGTGCATACAGTCTACTACAGACCAAAGCTTGATCTTCAGAAAAAGAGAAATTTGAAAGAAAGTTCTGTAAATTATATTCTACCTGTGACATAATATAACCCTAGTAAAAAATGCAAAGGAGAAACAAGACAATCTTGTGCTGTGGTCTATAGTTAACAAGCTCAATGTAAGTTAACTTTCAAATGTTTTTATTTCTATAAATAGCTTCACTTAGAAAGTGCCCATAAAGAAATGAAAGCCTAGATTGTAAACTCCTGCAATAGTCACATTTGCTTCTGAGCTTTAGTTGTTGTTTTCTCCTAAATACTAAAATACTTTACTCTTTATGTTCATCCTGATAACTCCCTGGAAACTTAGATATCTCTGTGACACCTGAAACTCAGTGTTAAAGTTCTCTAGCTCTCAAAAAACTGAAGAAGCTGCATTAATTCTATTAAGATAACTCCATACAGTCACTGTTTAAGAAACTATAGGAGGAATCAGACTTCAACTAGAAATGTGGATGAGAATGATCTACTAAGACTAAAATAAATCAAAATACAAGGTAAATATTGATATTGCCTGAATTTTTAAATTTTAATTTCTGTGTGAAACCAAAAAGAGAGGTTTATTTTGTCCAAGATTTTAAACTTTCTGTAGCACAATATCCAATTTAATCTGTTTAATCAGTTTATATGAACCAACTAACTCAGCTTCATATAGCATGGAACCCAAATTATAAAATAAGATCTTAATATTCTATACATGTTCATTAATACCTTGATGCACGTCAAAATGTTTTGGGCATAAAATGAAAAAATATTTGTAAAGTCCCATGAAGGACTAAGGTAAAAGCATAAAACTATAAAATTCCCCATCTGGGGAATTCCTGCCATTCTCTCAGTCAATAGAATCTACCAGTTTACGTAAAGTATAATAAAAGAACTTTACAAGGTTTATAAAACTTGTTTGTATAATGACAAAACTAAACCTGATTATAATTAAGGCCTAAGAGTCGTCCTCAGAAAATCCTCCTGTTGCTCAATGTGGCCTATCTCTAAGTCAAACTGCCATTAAACTTACTAACTTCCCCTCTATATGAGACAAAACTTCCAGGAATGAGCCTTCTTATGCCAAGGGATTAATATCAAATATTTATCAACAATGCTTCTGGAGAAGAATCCTAGCCAGGTGAATAGGGGAAATATTAAAATGAAATAATGTTACTATGGCTAAGAGATTTCAAATATAGTCTAGAAGTCATTCTGGAGGTTACTCTTATGCAGGTCTCAAATTACACAAATTACCACAAGATGCAAAGCTTCAAGGAAAACTGCTAACTTATCCCAAGAATTAGATCTTGGTTCCATTCCATATTACAATTAAGTTTAATTGTATTATTGTAGATAATTATAAACATGGTTTAATATTCAGGAGGAGGAATGGTTTTTGGCATTATGTATCCAGTAAGTCATCCAACTTATTAAAAGCATTAAGAAACCTAAAAATATTTAATTTGTTAAGATTTACTAAAAGAAGGTACTAGTTATTCAGGTGTTGTTATAATATCCTGAATTACTCTCTGAACATTTTTGATATTCATTACAAAATGTTTTAGCAAATTCATATTGATTTTTAAACTGGCTGAATTTTTATGTTGCCTTTTTATTATTAATAGAATCTAATCAAATAAGTAGTAAAATGCATGTTTTCATGGTTTGATGTAAAATCATCCCAGACAAAAACAACAACAACAAAAAAGCAGGAGTTGTAGCATCTCCCTAAAGCAATGCAGATCACACATCCTTCCTGGCCAAATTAGCAATAGCACAAATGCACCCCAGTTTAGCTTGCTTGCAGTAGACATAAAATTCTACCTGACTGCCCAAATTAATTTTCTAGTCAGTGATAAATTGATATTCATATTCCCTTAACTGCTATTCACATTAATATGTTTTTAAAGGAGAAAAAAATCATATAGAGATAAAATTTGTAATTTTACTGAAAAGTTTTTACTAAATCAAAAAAAATTCTTTCAATTGATAAGTAGCTTAGAATTGAGGGCATATTATATCCATTTACATATATAGAAAAATAAATGTATTATCTACATAAAATATCAATATACACATATATATTTGTGTCTATCTTTCTATATCTATCTATCTAGATATCTATCTATAACATATCTACTGTGGATTTCCTTAATGGATAATCAAACACTGATTCATCAACAAATGATTGGTAGTTAACAAATCTATAAAGATGGCACAACTCCTTTCCAAATAAATATATTCACCATTAGATAATGAAACCTCCAGTAGTTAGCCAGCCTACTATCTCTTAGGACCCCTTCATTGAGTCCTTGGAAAAGACTTCTACTTCCCCTTTGATTGTAACCACTAACTGCAACAGTTTGACTTGTAATTGTAGTGTCATTTTTCTTATTTGTATTCCTTTACTTGTTACCTTATGTTAAGTAACAGTTTACAATATTGTTGTAACCTATAACCAAGTACTTGCCCACCACCCCTGGCTGCTGTCTTTTCCATATTTGTTTAGCTCATTTCCATTATTTTACTTGTTACGTTAATTGAGTGATTTACAACACTCTTGTAACCTGTACCAGATGCTTGCCCCAGTTGGCTTTTGTCAGTCTTCAAGGGCTTCTTGAGCCTATGCTTATAGACTCCCTATTAACAAAAAATAAAAAATAATCAACCAGTATCTGCCAATACTGAGGCAACTAGGTTCTCCATTCTTTTAGATTCTCAACTGTAAGAGGTGGAACCAAAGGAGGTTTAAAGACACACCACCTTCTTAGGGATTCCAGGTCAGTTTTCCACAGAGTGCCATATGCTGGGAGGCCAGGAAATGTATCCTTAGGGAAATGACAAAATGTCTTTTTGGCATCTTTCCTGTCCCTCTCTCCAGGGAGGTTTGTAACTGGTCTGGGACTCCTTCATGGGATACATGTCATTTTTTTTTTTGGAATTACTGACTGGGGATGTCCTTTCTGGTGTGGCTGTCCCCCTAGAATTAGCTCTTTAGTCAAAAGCATCTGTAGGCAAAGGAAGGATAGAAAAATAAAACTTTAGAGATGAAACAAAAACAAACAGAATAGATTGAGATTCCCAGAAAAGGATTTAAAAACGGAAGTTTTCTCTTATGGGTGAAACAATTGCACAAAAAGAGCAGCCTGAAAATTTGCATTGCATAGCCAGGGCAATAATCATATAAAGAAGAGTTGAATAAAGCTGAGCAATTAAAGTTGGCCAATTTTAAAGTTGTGGAATAAGTTGATCCAAGTCTCAAAAAAGAACCTTAATCAAAAGCCAATCAACAACAAAACCCTAGACACAAGAGAGAAACTGACCTTCAGAGTAATTCATCAAGATACCTAGATATCAGCAAAATATTACAGCCACACTAAAAAGCAGGAAGATATAGCCCAAAGGAACAAATTAAAAATCAGAATAAATGCACAATTTAGAACAACTAATGAAAGATGTTCAAATAAATCTCTTAAGTCAAATCAAGAAGATGAAGGAAAATATGCATAAAGAGAAAAGGATATTAAGAAGAAACTGGGTGAGCATAAAGAAGAACTTGAAAGTGTCAAAAGGAGCATGCAGAACTTATGGGAATGAAAGGCACAAGAGAAGGGATGAAAAATACACTAGAGGTATACAAGAGCATATTTGAACAGGCAGAAGAAAGAATAAATGAACTGGAATATAGGGTATTCAAAATCCTTACAAACAGAAGAATAGACAAAGAAAAGATATGTCATATATAAAATAAAGGGTAAAATAGTTGAAGTAATTACTGCCCTTACAACAATAATGCAAAATGTTAATGGATTAAACACCCCAGTGAAAAGACACAGATTGGCACAATGAATAAAAAATTATGATCGATCTACAATTTGTCTACTAGAGACTCAGCTTATACCCAAGAACACAAATAGGTTGAAAGTGATAGGTTGAAAAAGATATCCCATGAAATCAGTAACAAAAAAAGAGATGGGGTAGCTATACTAATATCAGGCAAAATAGTCTTCAAATACAAAACCATTATAAGAGACAAGGACACAATATATTACTAAGAGTATCAATCTACTAAAAAGAAATAACACTCCTAAATAAGTATGCAGCTAACCAGGGTGCCCAAAATTCATGGAGCAAAGAATGGCAAAACTGAGGGGAGAAATAGATGTCTCTACAATAATAATTGGAGACATCAATACACCACCCTCATCAATAGACACATCCTCTAGACTGAGGATCATTAAGAAAATAGATTCCTCGATATTATGATAAACGAACAAGGGATAATAGACATACACAGAACATTGCACTCTAAAACAGCAGGTTATAATTTTTTCTCATTTATACATGGATCATTCTCCAGTATAGATCGCATGTTGGGGCACAAAAGAACTCTCAATGAATGTAAAAATATTGAAATTATACAAAGCACTTTCTCTGAACATAATGGAATGAAGCTGGAAATGAATAAGAAGCAGATAAATGGAAAATTCAGAAATATATTGAGGTTAAACAACACTCTTAAACAATCAGTAGGTCAAAGAAGAAATTGAAAGTGAAATCATTAACTATCTCAAGAACAATGAAAACAAGAACACAACATATAAAAACTTATGGTATGCCACAAAGGAAGTGCTGAGAGACAAATTTATAGCTCAAATTACCTACATTAAAAAATTATAAAGAGATAAATAAAAGATCTAGCTACAATGTGGAGGAACTAGAAAATGAAGAGCAAACCTAATCTTAGAGCAAATAGATGGAAAAACATAACAAAATTTACAGCAGAAATAAAGAAAATTGAGGATAAAAAATGAGAATAAACAAAATGAAAATTAGGCTCTTTTAGGAGATGAATAAAATTGACATACAGCTAGATTCAGAAAGAGGCAAATAGAAAACACGTATATAATAAAATCTGAAATGAGAGAGGGGACATTACCACTGACCCCACAGAAATGTTAAAAGATCATAAGAGGACATTCTGTACAATTGTATACCAACAAGTTAGACAACATAGATGAATTAGAAAAATTCTTAGAAACACACAAACAATGTACACTGACCTTAGATTAAACAAAAGATCTCAACAGATGTATTAAACCTTAATAGGGGAAGTGGATGGGGCTCAACCAGTTGGGCACCTGCCTACTACATAAGAGGTCCTGGGTTCAGTTCCTTGTGCCTGTTATTGAAGATGAGCAGACACCGCACCTGCCACCATGAGCTAGACGCTGCACCACTGCAAGGAATTAGACACTGCACCTTCCACAATGAGCTAGATGCCACAACCACCTCAATGAGCTAGACTCCACACCGCCACAATGAGCAGATGCCTCATCATCACAAGGAGCAGATGCTACAAGCCAGCATATGCTGCATGCCGTGGTGAGTTGATGTGGCTCAAGCAATTGGGCACTCACCTCCCTGTGGGATGTCCCAGGTCCGGTTCCTATTGTCTCCTGGAGAATTTGAGCAAACCATGAGCATTCAGATGAGAGAACTACCTGGGGGAGGGGGAATTTAAAAAAAGTAAATAGATAAATCTTAAGAAAAAACAAACTAAATAGAGTGAATTAGATAAAGAAATACTCCCCCAAAACAAAAACAACAAACCCAGGACCAAATGGCTTCACAGGACAATTCTACTAATCATTCCTAGAAAAGTTAATACCAATCCTCCTCAAACTCTTCCAAAAAATTGTAAAGGAGGGAACAATACTTAACTCTTTCCATGAATTCAACATCACTCTATTACCAAAGCCAGATAAAGATTCTACAAGAAAATAAAATTACAGAAAAAGTATTTAATCATATAGATGAAAAAATCCCAACAAAATACTTTCACATCTCACACAAACTATAATCCACACTTAGTGGCAATGCTCTAATAAGTGTTCATCAATTTTAACAAATATACCACACTAATGAAGGATGTTGTTAATGTGGGAAAGTGTGGGAGAGGTATGGAGTGGGGCATATGGGAATCCCCTATATTTTTATGTAACATTTATGTAATATAACTATCTTTTAAAAATGTTTTTAAAGTATACAAAAAAATAATCAGGTGGATTGCGGGAAAATATACCATTTATAAGATTTGGGCTATAGTTCGTAGCAATATATACATATATTTTAATATATTTTAAAATATGCTTAGATTACAAAAATGTTACACAAAAATTACAGGGATTTTCAAGTTCCCCACTTCCCACACCTCCCATAACATCCCACATAAACATCTTTCATTAGTGTGGCACATCACCTGCAATGGATATACACATCCTGGGGCTTTCCACTAAGCATGGACCATAGTTCACATTATAGACCACAGTATCTCCAACATATTTCTGCATGTTATATGCTAATGTAAAATGGTCTGTATCTGTTGTTGTAATGCTAATTCCCAAATCCTGAAAAAGTACCAGTATTACAACTGTTTTTCCCTTCCCTGCCCCAAAAGTGACCAGTGGCCACTGGCTCACCCTCACTGTTGTAATTTCTTCCATTGCTTGAAACACATTATGTCTACAACAGAATACCATTAAGTCCACTCTAGTCCATAGCTATTCCCCCAGTTCTGAGGAGATTGGGATGGTGATGTCCACTCCACCATCAAGTGAGAGGGGGCTTATATCCCATGGATACAGTGGATGGGATTATCCTGCCTGCAGCTGCAGGTCTCTCCATTCCCTGGGATGGCCGTTGTCCATCATCGTTTCCTCACCAGGTGACTTGGGTGAGTCCATTGAGCTTAGAGTAGGAGTTGCAGCTCCACCAAGAATTCTAGGCACAGCTGGCACATGGGAAGGCCAGAGGCTCCAGTCTCTGGAAGTACACCTACAAACTTCAGCATCACATATAGGTTTGAATAGAAGAGACTGATGGACCATGTGCAGGGAGGACTTATTTGAGTCCAACTCTGTCACTCTCAGGAGCACAGATTCCAAAGTAGAGCCCACTGATAAGGCATCAATCTCTGGAGCTATCCCCCCTTATATAGGACCTGGGTGTCTCCAGAGCCATCAGGAGACCCTCTGAGAGGGATGATATCCACTTTGGCGTTCTATGAGATCCTACTGAGGTGTGCATAAGTGTTACCTCTGGGATGACCTCCGGACTCTCTTTGAACTCTCTTAGCCACATGAACTCATTTGTCTTTACCTTTTTCCCCTTTTATTCAGGGTCTTTTTCCAGTCATATTGCCAGTTGGCACTTGGTATTAATCCCTGGTTGCCAGGGAGGCTCATCCCTGGGAGTCATGTCCCATGCTGGGGGGAAGGTAATGCATTCGTATGGTGAATTTGGCTTAGAGAGAGGCCACATTTGAGCAACAAGGAGGCTCTCAGGTGGCAACACTTACACACTCCATAACAGTAGGCTAAGTTTCAATTACAAGAGCAAAGACTTGTAAGACTAGTAATCAGTAACAAGAACCCATTAGTGGACCCTGCTCATCTGCCAGACACTACCCCTGCACTCAGGGGACTGTTGCTGCTCTGCTGGAGAATGTGGCAGAGCTCTCCAGTCTGGGAATTCAGTATTCCCTCATTTATTGAGTGATTGTCTACCCACTGTGACCATGCCCAACCCCTTGATCATTTGACCAATTTTATATATCTTTCATGTATATTCAGGTGATCTTCCTCCCATGAAACCCCATCCCAGACACCACCCACCAGTTATCTTCTCCTGTCCCCTCTGTAATGCTTCTGTGATCCAAACATTCCTTGAAGATGAAGCCCATATAATAGCCAAATACAATTAATAGGAAAATGAAATAATAAAGATAAGTTTAAATATAAGAGATAAAATACATGGAAACTTAAAAAATCACTAGAAATAAAATAAAATTAAAGGATTGGGATATTCAAAAAAATGGGAAAAAACAAAAAAATAAAAAAAATTTTTTTAAGCATTTTTCCTTTTATCACTGCATTATTGGGTGTCCAGTCTGTACTGTGGCACCTGCCCCCTCTCACTCCCCAGTGTCTCCCTAATTTTCAATTAATTTTCAAAGAAGTTTTAGGTCACAGCAAAGTCACGACAAAGAATACTAGAGACTCCCATATAGCCAACCTCCTTCCCCTTGCCTCACCCAATATTAAAACCTTTTTTTATGTGGATGGTAGCATTGTTTAAACTGTTATACAGATGGTGAAACTTAGCTACTAAACATTGTCAATGGTTTACACTACAGTTTACAATTTAGACGGTACAGTTTAATAATTTTTTATGATATTTACCATGTTCTGTGTCCATCACTGTAAGGTAATGAAAAACATTTCCCCTGACCAATAATACTCCATTTGATCTTTTCTGTTCCTTCCTGCCCATCCCCCTGCGGGACATGACACCCCCTTTTCTTGATTCATAGTTACACGCAACAAAAGGTCTTGACACGCTGATTGTCCTCCCCTTTTAGGATCCACGCTTGCTCCTAAGAGACAGCCACCTGTCTGTTTCTGGGTGAATCGGTCCTCCCAAAGATAGGGGTCCATCTCCTTCCCACTCACCGTTTGGGTCTCCACTCCCCGACACAACACATTATGACAGGATGAACACTCACACACTCCCCAGAAGCCTACTCCAGATGCACCCCTCCCTGAGTGCCCCACCAGCATACACCCTAAACCAGTGACACTACCTTGTCATACTGCCATAAGAGCATTCCCACTCCTGCACTTTCAACATCATACCCACAAATCCCATGTTCACTGAGTCCCCCTCCCATCTCTACCCCCAGTATCCTGGGTATTCTAACCTGCCTTCCTAATCTACCAACCTGTCAACCCTGAACTACCAAACCCAGTAATATCACTAAAGACCTGTACTGTTCTTCAATATGCAACTATACTCTATCACTTTACCATAGATTATGTCCATATGTGTGATGGCTAACAACTTTCTCTTCTCCTTCTCTCCCTTGTTAACCTATCTTTCAGACAATGGTTCTCAGAGACTGCTCACTTTCCTCAATTCAAATCAGTGAGGTCATATAAAATTTATCCTTCAATGCCTGGCTTGCTTTACTCAACATAAGGTCTTCAAGATTCATCCATGTTATTCCATGTGTTAGCACTTTATTCCTTCTTACAGCTGAGTAATATTCCATTGTATGTATGTACCATGTTTTGTTTATCTATTCATCTGTTGATGGGCACCTGGGTTGATTCCAACTTTTGGCAATTGTGAATAATGCTGCTATGAACATTGCTGTGCATATATCTGTTCGTGTCTTTGCTTTCAATTCTTCTGGATATATACCCAGCAGTGGAATCGCTGGATCATATGGAAGATCTATTGTTAGTTTTCTGAGGAACCACCAAACTGTCCTCCACAGTGGCTGGACCATTCCACAATCCCACCAGGAGTGGATGAGGTTTCCTATTCCTCCACATCCTCTCAAACACTTATAGTCTGCTGTTTTTTTAATAGCTGCCATTCTGATGGGTGTAAGATGGTATCTCATTGTGGTTTTGATTTGCATTTCCCTAATAGCTAGCGATGTCAAGCATTTTTTCATGTGTTTTTTAGCCATTTGCATTTCTTCCTTGGAGAAATGTCTTTTCAGGTCACTTGCCCATTTTTCAGATGGGTGGTTTGTCTTTTTATTTTCAAGGTATAGGATTTCTTTATATATGCAGGATATTAGGCTCCTATCAGATATATGGTTGCCAAATATTTTCTCCCATTGGGTAGACTGCCTTTTTATTTTCTTAATAACATCCTTTGAGGTGCAAAAGTTTTTAATTTTGAGGAGATACCATTTATCTATTTTTTCTCTTGATGCTCATGCTTTTGATGTGAAGTTCATGAAACCATTTCCTATTACAAGGTCCAGTAGACGCTTCCTACATTACCTTCCAAGGTCTTTATGGTTTTGGCTCTTATATTTAGATCTTTGATCCATCTTGAGTTGATTTGGATATAAGGTGTGAGATGGTATTCTTCTCTCATTCTTTTGGATATTGATATCCAGTTCTCCAAGCACTACTTATTAAAAAGGCCATTCACTCCCAATTGAGTGGGCTTGGTGGCCCTGTTGAATATCAGATGACTGTATATGCGAGGATCTATATCAGAACTCTCAATTCGATTCCATTGGTCAGTATGTCTATCCTTGTGCCAATACCATGCAGTTTTGAGCACTGTAGCTTTGTAGCATGTTTAAAGTCAGGTAATGTGACACCTCCAACTTCATTTATCTTTTTCAATATGTCTTTGGATTTCAGGGCCTCTTACCTTTCCAAATATATTTTGTAGTTAGTTTTTCCAGTTCCTTAAAAAAATACAGTGATGATTTTTATTGGGATTGCATTAAATCTGTAGATTCGTTTGGGTAGGATAGACATCTGATGATGTTTAGTCTTCCTATCCATGAACAGGGAATATTCTTCTATTTATTTAAGTCTTCTTTGATTTCCTTTATCTGTGTTTTATAGTTTTCTGTATATAAGTCCTTTACATCTTTAGTTAAATTTATTCCTAGGTATTTGATTCTTTTAGTTACTTTTGTAAGTCGTATTTTTTTCTTGATTTCCTCCTCAGATTGCTCATTATTTGTGTACAGAAATGTTACTGATTTTTGACCATTGATCTTATAGCCTGTGACATTACTGAACTCCATTATAAGTTATAGAATCTTTGTCATAGATTTCTCAGGGCTTTCTATGTATAGGATCCTGTCATCTGCAAATAATGAGATTTTACTTCTTCTTTTCCAATTTGGATTCCTTTTATATCTTTTTCTTGCCTCAGTTTTTTGAGCAAGTACTTCTAAGACAATGTTAAATAAGAGTGGTGATACTGGGTATCTTTGCCTTGTTCCCGATCTCAGAGGGAGGGCTTTTATGATTTCACCATTGAAGATGATGTTAGCTTTGGGTTTTTCATATATACCCTTTATCTTATTCAGAAAGTTTCCTTCTATTCCAATCTTTGGCATTGTTTTTATCAGGAAAGAGTGCTGTGTTCTGTCACACACTTTTTCTGCATCTATAAAGATGATCATGTGAAATTTTTTCTTTCAATCTGTTTATGTGGTGTATTACATTGATAGATTTTCTTATATTGAACCATCTTTGCATACCATGGATGCAACCCACTAGTCATTGTGTATAATCGTTTTGATATGTTGTTGAATGCAATTAGCAAGCATTTTGTTGAGGATTTTAGCATCTAGGTTCATTAGAGAAATTGGTCTGTAAGGATCCTTTCTTATGATATCTTTTTTTGGTTTTGGTATTAGGTTAATGTTGGCATCGTAAAATGGGTTAGGCAATATTCCTTCTACTTCTATTTTTTGGAAGAGCTGAAGCAGAATTGGTGTTAACTCTTTCCGGAATGTTTGATAGAGTTCAGCTGTGAAGCCATCTGGTCCTGGGCTCTTCTTAGTTGGAAGGTTTTTGATAACTGAGTCTATCTCTTTACTTGTAATTGGACTGTTGAGTTCATAAATTTCTGCTTTCATCAATGTAGGCTGTTTGTCAGGTTCTAGAAACTTGTCCATTTCCTCTAAATTAT
>JAQZBX010054442.1:0-18656 GCA_029593785.1 Cabassous unicinctus
AAGCAAAAAGACCTTATAAAGTTCAGCCTCCCAAACTGCTGTGTGAGATTACTAGGTGTAACTAAGCCTATAAATACATGAATTATACATATTGAAGTCATATTTTAAATAGTTATAAACAATCAAACATTTAAAGAGTATCCAGATTGATCAAGATGTATGTGGCTGGATTAGCCCTACACTGGAAATTAAACAGGAATTAAGCTTTCTTATTTTATTTGGGCCACTTACATGTTTACATATGGTCAAAGGCAAATGTAACATAGATAAATTTCACCTCTAACAAATAGTTACTTCAACATTCCAATATACAGATAAAATAAAATTATTTCTTTAAGCAAAATTATCATTATAAATCTTAGATATCAAGATAATTCAAAATTTATAATTTAATACAACAATAACAAGAAAATCTTATGTTTAAAATTTCTTTGAATATGGTGTTGTTACAACCCTTTATACCAAATGTGAGGGATTTAGATCTTAATTTAAAATTCAACTGCAAACATGTTTTTCCAACAGTGCATTGATTATCTAGGTCCTTGAGATTATCATTAATTAGTTATTTTACTTAAAATTACACATGCTTAAATACATATTTGAAGAATACAGGAGTTCAAACCAATTATTTCTTTTCCTTACCTAATTGTTCTACCAAGAATTTCTACCACAATGTTAAATAATACTGATGAGAGTGGGCATCCCTGTCTTATCTCCAATGTTAGAGGGAAATCTTTCAGTCTTTCACCATAATATGATGTAAGCTGTCTGTTTTGCTATTTGTACTTTTTCCTGTAAAGAAAGCTTCCTTTTATTCCAATCTTTTATCAAAAAAATCATGCTGGATTTTTTCAAATGCTTTTCTGCTTCAATAGCGATGATCATGTAGTTTTTCTCCTTCGATTTGTTAATGTGGTATATAATGTTAATTGCTTTTCTTCTGTTGAACAACTCCTGCATACCTGGGATAAAACCCACTTGATCAAGTTGTACAATTATTTTAATGTAATGTTGGATTTGATTTTCAAGTATTTTGTTGAGGATTTTTGCATCAATATTCATCAATATTCAATATGTCTCTTAGACATAAAAGTGGGTAAAACCCACTTGATCAAGGTGTAAAATTATTTTAATGTAATGTTGGATTTGATTTTCAAGTATTTTGTTGAGGATTTTTGCATCAAAATTCATAAGAGAAATTGGTCTATAATTTTTTTTCTTTCTTTTTATAATGTTTTTTTCTTGCAGTATCTTTACATGGATTTGGTACTAGGATGATGTTGGCCTCATAGAATGACTTAAGTAGTGTTCCTTCCTCCCCAAATTTTTGGAAGAATTTGAACAGGATTTGAAATGAATACTTCTTCAATGATTGGCAGAGTTTATCTGTGAAATCATCTGGCTCCAGTCTTTCCTTTGTTGGCAGGGTTTTGGTGACTGATCCTCTTTATTGGTGATTGGTCTGTTAACCACAAATCTAATATATTTCAGGGTTTGAGAAGCATATGAACAATCTGAAGCCTATAAATCTGTGAAGACTATGCTTAACAGGTAAGTTGAAAATAATAGGTTAATATAAAAGGTATAGACAAATTGTGATTAAGGAATTTATATATAACTATAATATGTTATATTGAGGAAATAGAGTTATATATATACCTACATAGGGCCAACTGAGAGGGTGTTGATTTCATGAGGCCGTATGGTTTGTCTATGATGTCTGAACAACCCTGTGGACCTTCAAGAGCACTTTTGTTTGAGATTTTTATTACTGTGGCAGTTTGTGATGTCTGGCTGAGATCTGGATAGTTGTGACATCTTGAAGGACATCCTGACTCACTTTGATTTCTCTTAGACATAAAAACCGTATTTTATTTAGCATTTACCCCTTTGGTTTAAGTTCTTTCTCCAAATACATTACTCATTAAGGTATGGTAATAATCCCTTGTAGTTAGGGATGGTCATCCCTGGGAGTTATTTCCCATGTTCAGCAGATTATGAGTTTATTTGAAGTTTGCCTTAGAGAGAGGCCATATTTTAGAGACAAGGAGGCAATACTTAGGCATTAATTATACTTAGGCTTAATTTCATTATTTCTGGGATAAGGTTTGCAAATGTAAGCCTTAAGATCAAGGGCTTGTCTTGTTGGTCTGTTTTAATTTGTTGGGAAAGGCTTGTATAATTCAGAGCTTTTTGCCATCTTACTATAGAAAGTAGCAAGATTCCTTAAGAGAAATATATTTTGTTGGCTACTGTGGGGGCCTCTGTCTATCCAGAAAACATACCAATGGACAACCAGGATAACTTTATATCCCATGCAGGTGTCTAGTTATATAACTTTCAATATGTTCAAAGAAATGAGGACAGCTGACAATATCCTGTATTTACCTTCCCACCAAGGTTATGTTATTTGAGAATTGGAACAGAGATCATATACTTCCCTTGGTTCTTATGTAAAATTTTTCACATGTAATTTCAGAAAAGTCACAGAGGAAAAGAGAATAATGGATAAGAAAACTTGCTTGTTTCTGCAACCTATAACATTTTCCTAAGAATAAAATATTCAGCATTCCAAAATGCTACAACATTTTTGATACTTAACATTGATGTGCTAACTTTGTTACAATTGATGCAAGGATGTTAAACTACTACTGATAATTATAGTCCATATATTACTTTAGGAGCATTTCCCCCCCATATACCACCCTCCTTTGAATACCCTGTACAAATGATGTGTCTTTGCTATAGGTCCTGAGTTAATATTCTTATTTTTCTATTATTAAGCACAATCTTCATTCACCACAGGGCTAACTGTGTTATACAATCACATGTTTTAGCCTCTGATTTTCCTTCTAGCAACATATACACCCCAAAGTTTCCCCTTTCAGCTTTGTTCACAGACTTATCTTATCACTGTTAATTACACTCACACTGTTTCTCTACCCTCATCTCTTTCTGTTTCTAAACCATTACAATCAACCTACTTATAAATTTTGTACAGATTAAATGTTGGCTTCTCATTCTCTACTCCCATTGTGTCCCCTGAGAACCTATTTTCTAGATTCTACCTCTGTCTGTATGCTTATAATAGTTACTTTTCAGTGATATGATAGCATACTTGTCATTTTGTGCCTGGATTATTTCACTCATCATAAGATTCTTGAGGTTCATCCATGTTGTTGCTTGTTACATTATTTCATTACTTCTTATAGCTGAATAATATTCCATCATATGTGTATACCACATTAAGTTTATCCATTCATCTGTTGGTGGACACTTGGTTTGCCTCTATCTTTTGGCAATTGTTAAAATGCTGCTGTAAACAATGGGGTGCATATATCTGTTCATGTCCCTGCTTTCAGTTCTTTTGGGTATAAATCTGGTAGTGGGAATGCTGGATCATATGGCAATTCCTATTTAGCTTCAAGAGGAACTACCAAACTTTCCTCCAAAGTTGTTGCACTCTTCTACATTCCAACAAACAGAGAACGAGTGTTCTTACTTACCCACATTCTCTCCAACACTTGTTTAGTTTTCTATTTTTTGATAGCCAGTCTAGAAGGTGTGAAATAATACCTCATTACAGTTTTGATTTAATTTCCCTAATAGCTAGTAATGGTGGACATCCTTTCTTGTGATTTTTAGCCACTTTGTTTCATCTTTTAAAAATTGTTGGTTTATTACATTTGCCCATTTTTAATTTGGGTTATCTTTTTATTCTGAATTGTAGGATTTCTTTATATATGCTGGATACTAGACCTTTATTGTATATGTGGTTTCCAAATATTTTCTCCCATTGTATAGACTGCCTTTTCATTTGCTTTACAATTTCCTTTTAAGGACACATTTTTTTTTTTTTTTAATTTTGAGTAGGTCCCACTTATCTAATTTTTCTTTCATTGATTGTGCTGTGGGTGTAAAATTTATTAAATCATTACCAACCACAAGATATTGAAGATGTATCATTATATTTTCTTCTTGGAGTTTTATGGTCTTGTCTCTTATATTTACGTCTTTGATCCATCTTGAGTTAATTTGTGTATAAGATGTGTGGTAGGATCCTCTTTCATTCTTTTGGATATGGCTATCCAGTTATCCCTGCATCATTGTTGAAGAGATTATTTTTTCCTAATTAAGGAAGCATGACATTCTTGTCAAATATCAGTTGGATGTAGATGTGTGGTCTAGTTCTGATCTCTCAATTCTATTCCACTGGTCAATATGTCTAACATTGTGCAAATAACATGCAATTTTGATCACTGTGGTTTTGTAATATGTTTTTTAAATGCATTTTTTCTTATTTTTAATTAGTGCTATATAAAGTGGGGGGAAATTTATGTAACAGGTAGATGGTAAATATTTTAGTTTTGGGGTACCATACAATCTCTGTTGCAACTACTCAATTTTGTCATTGTAGCATGAAGTCAGGCATAGATAATATGTCAATGAATGATTGCAGCTATGTTTCAATAAAACTTCATTTAAATCAAACAAATGGACATATTCTTCCCATGGCTGCAGTTTGCCAACACTTGCACTTAAAGATAATTGGCTATTTTTTAAATATATATAATTTATTTTTTCTAAAAGATACATAGATTACATGAAATGTAATATAAAAATATATAAATGGTTTCCTATATGCCCCACTCCTCACACTTCCCACTTTTCCCCACATTAACAACTTCTTTCATTGCTGTGGTACATTCATTGCAATTGATGAATGTACCAGAGTAATTGGTACATTACTGTACCAATACAGTACCATATTGGAGCATTGCCATTGAGGATGGATTATAGTTACATTGTAGCTGATACTCTCTCCTACTCAATTCTTTAGGTTATGGAAAGATATATACTGGTCTGTATCTGTCATTGCAATGTCATTCAGGACAATTTCAAGTCCCAAAAGTGCCCCTGTATTACACCTTTTTTCTTCTCTCCCTGCCTTCATCACCTCCAGTGGCCACTGTCTCCACATCAATGATATAATTTCTTCTATTGCAAGAATCACAATAAGTCTATAGTAGAATTCCAGTAAGTCAACCATAGTCCATATTTTATTCAATCCTGAGGATTCTGGGATGATGATGCCCAATCCACCTGTACTTGAGAAGGTGTGTGGATCCCATATGGCTGATGGATGGGTCTCTCTTGCTTGCAGTTGTAGACTCTCTTGGTTCCTTGATGGGAAGTTTGTCTATTCTCACCTCCTTATTAAATATCCTGGGTGAGTCCAATGAACTGGACTGTAGGTGTTGCAACTCCACTGAGGCTCAGGGCCCAGGGGGCACTTGTATAGCCAAAGAGTTAAGTCTCTTGGGCATAAGCCTACGAACTCCAGCACCAACTATAGGGACTAAATACCAGGGAGAGAAAAGGCATGTGTAGAGAAGCACAACTGAGTTCAACAATGTCACACTCGGGAGCACAAACTCCAAAGTAGGGCCCATGGGCAAGGCACCAAACCCTGGAGCTATGTGCCATGACCATAGGACCTGGGTGTCTCCAAAGCCCTCAGGATACCCACTATTTGGGGTAAGATCCACTTTGGCCATCATTGTGATCCTGCTAAGATGTACATAAGTGTTACGTCTAAGATGACTTACTGACTCACTTTGAAGTCTCGTTACCATATAAATTCATTTGTCTTTACCTTTTCCCCCTTTTATTCAAGGTCTTTTTTTGGTTGTATTGCTAGTTGGTGCTTGGTAGTAATCCATCAGTACCAGGGAGGCTCATCCCTGGGAGGCAGGTCCCATGCTGGAGGGAAGGTAATGCATTTATTTGCTGAGTTTGGCTTAGAGAGAGGCCACATTTGACCAACATGGAAGCTCTCAGGAGGTAACGCTTAGGGAGCTTGCAACACTAGGCTAAGTTGCAGTTTCAAGAGCAGAGGCTTATAAGCATAGTCATCAATATCAAGGGCTTATCAATGGACCACCTTCTTCACTACTCATTGCCCCTATACTCAAGAGATTGTTGCTGTTCCATTAGAAATGTGATAGAGCTCCCCAGGATGGCAACTTGATGTTCTTTCAGTTATTGTGTGAATCTCTACCTACTGTGACAATGCCCCATGAACATTTGAACACATTTATATACCTTAAGTGTATGCCCAGGTGAACTTATTACCATGTATCTGCCATCACTGAGACCCCTCACCATCGCCAAATACAATTAATAGGAAAATGAAATAATGATAGGCTTAAACATAAGAAATAAAATATATAATAATTCAGAAGAACTATAAATTAAAATTTAAAAATTAAAAATTGGAATATCAAAAAAGGATGAGGAATGATGGTGTGGGATGTTGTTGGAGGTGTGGGTGGTGGGGAACATGGGAATCCCTGTAATTTCTGAGTAATATTTAGGTAATCTAAGCACCTTTAAAGAAATTATATATATATATATATATATATAACAAATAATATTTATGTAAACAAATGCACATATATGCATATGTATTTATATATCATTTTACAAATATTGGTATGTATTGTGAAAATTTTGATTTTTACCCACAATAAAAAAAAGGAGAAATATTAATTTATTTTTTCACATTTTGTCTTACCTCACTGTACGATCTGTTGTCCTGTATATACTGTTACATTTCTTCCATTTCTTCCCCAGTGTCTTACTTTTTTTCATTTTGTCTTCAAAGAAGTTTTAGGTCAGAGTAAAGTCATATACAGAATATAGGGGACTACAATATACCAAACATCCTCCCCTTTTTCCCCCTTCCTGTTTTGGTAACCTTTATATGTGTGAATGGTACTTTCATTAAAACTGATATACAAAAATTGAAACATAACTACTAACGATTGCCAGCGGTTTACATTATGATTGACATTTTAGACCATACACTATTATAAATTTTTACTGAAATTTAACATGACCTATATCCAACATTGCAAGATCATGCAGAACAATTCCATTGCCACCTAAATACCCCCTCTTCCAACTATTCTATTCCTCTCTATCCCTCCCCTTGGGGCCTATGATGATCCCCAGGCTTCACTCCTTGAAGGATAAGATTCATAGTTACTTGCAATAGCATTGAGGGCTTGACAAACTGGTCTGTCCTCCCTTATTAGGAAGTGCCCATGCTCTTGAGGGACACTCTCTCCTCTGTTTGAGAACATATCTAGCCTCCCTAGGATGGGAGTCCAACTCCTTCCCACTCACTGTGTGGGTCTCCACCCACTGATACAATACATTATGACAAAATGATCACCCGCAAATTCTCTAGAAGAATGCCCTGTCCCAAATGCCCCCCATCCAACACCCTATGCCAATAAACTTTCCTTGTCATATTGCCAAAAGAGCTTTCCCAACATTGTAGACTCAACCACATATCCAACAATCCCGACTGTTCACCTGCTCCCTCCCCCAACCCTTCTCCCCAGTTTCATGGACTGTTCAACCCACCCTCCCCACCTTATCACCTGTGTCAAACTTGCACCACCCAACTCAATAGGATCCTTTCATATCCCTTCATTACACAACTAATTACTTCCACCTTATCATAGATTTCAGCCATATGGGCTTTGGCCAACAATCTTCTTCTCCCTACTTCCTGTAAACTTATCTTCCAGGCTCATACTTTTTGAGTCTGCTTGATTTGCTAAATTCAAATCAGAGTGGTCATGTAATGTTTATCCTTCAATATCTGGCTTGCTTCACTCAACATAAGGTCCTCAAGATTCATCTATGTTATCCCATGCATTAATACTGTATTCCTTCTTACAGCTGAGTATTATTCCATTGTACATATATACCACACTTTGTTTATCCATTCATCTATTGATGGGTTTATGGGTTGATTCCAGCTTTTGGTTGCCAAAAGCAACCAAAAATAATGGTTAGTGAATAATGCCATTATGAATATTGATGTGCATATATCCATTAGTGTTCTTACTTTCACTTCTTCTGGGTATATACCCAGCAGTGGACTTGCTGAATCATATGGCAGATCTACAGTTAGCTTTTTTATGAACTACCAAACTGTCCTCCACAATGGCTGCACCAATCTACATTCCCACCAGTAGTGAATGAGGGTTCCCATTCCTAGACATCTTCTCCAAAACTTGTAGGCCTCCAAAACTTGTTTTTTTAACGGCTGGCAGTCTAATGGGTATATGATGGAATCTTATTGTAGTTTTGATTTGCATTTTTCAAATAACCAGTGATATTGAGCATCTTTTCATGTGCTTTTAATGATTTGTAGTTCTTCTTTGGAGAAGTGTCTGTTCAAATAACTTGCCCATTTTTTATATGGGTTGTTTGTCTTTTTGTTTTTGAGATATAGGATTTTTTTTATATATGCTGGATATTAGGCTCCTATCACCTATATGGTTTCCAAATATTTTCTCCGATTGGGTAGGTGGTATTTTCACTTTCTTGACAAACTCCTTTGAGGTGCAAAAGTTATTAATTTTTGTGGAGATCACATTTATCTAATTTTCTTTCACTGCTCATGCTTTGGGTGTGAAGTTCATGAAAAAATTAACTATTACAAGGTCCTATAGTTGCTTCCCTACATTATCTTCCAACGTCTTTATAGTCTTGGCTCTTATATTTAGATCTTTGTTCCATCTTGAGTTGATTTTCTTATAAGATGTGAGATGGTGTTCCTCTCTCATTCTTTTGGATATGGATATCCAGTTCTCCAAAGACTATTTGTTGAAGAGGCCATTCTCTCCCAGTTGGGTGGGCTTGCTGGCCTTGATGAATATGTGAGATGTCTGTATATGTGAGGAACTATATCAGAATTCAAAATTTGGTTCCATTGATAGGTATGTTTATCCTTGTGCCCATACCATGCAGTTTTGATCACATAGCTTTGTAGTATGTTGTAATGTCAGATAGTGTGATTCCTCGAATTTCATTTTTCTTTTTTCAATATGTCTTTGGCTAGTGAGGGTCTGCTGCCCTTCCAAATGAATTTCATAGTTAGTTTTTCCAATTCAGTAAAAAAATGCTGTGTTGATTTTCATTGGAATTGCATTAAATCTGTAGGTCAGTTTCAGTAGGATATACATCTTAATGATGCTTAGTCTTGCCATCCATGTACAAGGAATATTCTTTCATTTATTAAGGTTTTCTTTGATTTCTTTTTGCAGTGTTGTGTAGTGTTCTGCATACAACTCATTTGCATCTTTAGTTAAATTTATTTCTATTTATTTGATTCTTTTAGTTACTATTGTAAATGAGATTTTTTTCTTGATTTCCTCCTCAGATTGCTCATTATTTGTGTACAGAAATGTTACTGATTTTTGTGCATTGATCTTAGAACCTGTGACTTTATTGAACTCATTTATAAGCTCTAGAAGCTTTGTTGTAGATTTCCCTGGGCTTTCTATGCATAGGATCATGTCATCTGCAAACAGAGAAATTTTGACTTCCTCTTTTCCAATTTGGATGCTTTTATATATTTTTCTTGCCTGAGTACTCAAGCAAGTCCCTCTAACAAAATGTTAAATAGAAACAGTGATATTGGGCATTCTTGTCTTGTCCTGGTCTTAGAGGGAAAGTTTTTAGGATTTCACTATTGTATAAGATGTTAGTTGTGGATTTTTCCTATATATATTTTATCATGTTGAGGTAGTTTCCTTCTATTCATATCATTTGCAGTGTTTTTTTTTTTAATCAGAAAAGAGTGCTGTATTTTGTCTAATGCTTTTTCTGTGTCTATAGAGATGATCTTGTGATTTTTTTCTTTCGATCAGTTTATGTGGAAGATTATGTTGATTCGTTTTCTTATGTTGTACCATCCTTGTGTACCAGGGATGAAACCACCTTGGTCGTGGTGTATAATTCATTTGATGTGTTCTTGAACATGTTTACCAAGTATTTTGTTGAGGATTTCGGCATCTACCATCTTTAGAGAGATTGGTCTCTAATTTTCCTTTCTGGTGGTGTCTTTGGTCTTAGAGTAATGTTGGCATCATACAATGAGTTAGGCAATGTTCCTTCTACTTCTATTTTTTGGAAGAGTTTAAGCAGGATTGTTGTTAGATCTTTCCTGAATGTTTGGTAGAATTTATCTGTGAAACAGTCTGTCCTGGGCTCTTTTTGTTGGGGAGGTCTTTGAAGAAAAATTCTATCTTGATACTTGTGATTGTTCTATTGAGTTCATCAATTTCTTCTTTCATCAGTGTAAGCTGTTTGTGTGTTTCTAGGATATATGTCCATTGCCTATAAATTATCCATCTTGTTGGTATATAATTTTTCAAAGTATCCTCATGATACTCTTTATTTATGCGGGGTCTGTGGTGATATCCCCTTCCTCATTTCTTATTTTGTGTATTTGCATCTTTTCTGGTTTTCTCTTTGTTAATGTAGCTAATTGTTAGTCAATTTTATTGATTTTCTCAAAGAACCAGCTTTTGGTTTTGTTTAATTTTCCAGTGCTTTTTAATTTTCTATTTCAATTAGTTTTGCTCTAATATTCATTATTTCTTTCTTTCTACTTCTTTTGGGGTTAATTTGTTGCACTTTTTCTAATTCCTCTAGGTGTGTAATAAGGTCTTCAATTTTAGCTCTTTCTTCTTTTTGTTGTAGGCATTTATGGCTATGAATTTCTCTCTAGGTACAGCTTTTACTGCATCCCATAGATGTTGATATGTTATGGAGTCTTTTTCATTTGTTTCAAGGTAATTACTGATTCCTTCTGTAATTCCCTCCTTCACCCACTGTTTGTCAAATTGTGTGTTGTTTAACTTCCATATCTTTGTGCCTAATCTGGTTTTCTGGACTTTACTGATTTCTAGCTTCATTCCATTGTGGTCAGAGAAATTACTTTGTGAAATTTCAATCTTTCTGAATTCATTGAGGGTTTTTCTGTGGTCTAGCATATGGTCTGTCTTGGAGAATGAACCATGTGCACTTGAGAAGAAAGCATACCCCACTGTACTTGGATGTAGCATTCTGTATATGTCTTTTAGGACCAGATCCTCTAATTTCTTATTCAAAGTATTTATTTTCTTATTGATTCTCTGTCGAGATGTTCTGTCTAATGGTGACAATGGTGTTTTAAAGTCCCCCACTATAAATGTATAGGCATCTATTTCTCCCTTTAGCCTTTCTAGTGTTTGCCTCATGTATTTTGAGATGTACCAATTAGGTGCAAAAATATTTATGAATGTTCTTTCTTCTAGAAATATTACCCTTTTATTAATGTACAGTGTCTTTCTTTGTTCCTTAAAATGGTTTTACATTTAAAGTCTATTTTGTCCAATATTAGTATAGCTGCTTCTGCCCTTTTTTGGTTGTTGTTTACTTGTAAAATTGTTTTCCAGCTATTAACTTTCAGTCTCCTTGAATCTCTGGGTCTGAGTTGTGTTTCCTGTAGATAGCATGTAAATGGGTCATATATCCTTATCCATTCTGCCAATCTGTGTCTCTTGACTGGTGAGTTTAATCCATTAACATTCAGTGTTATTGCTGTTAAGGTATTCCTTACATTAGCCATATATCTTTGGTTTATGTATGTCATATGTTGTTTCTATTTCTCTTTTTTTCTTCTTACTCTCTCCTCCAACTCTCTCTCTCTCTCCTGTTTTTCTCTTTCAACCTGTAGTGCTCCCTTTAGTATTTCTTGAAGGGCAAGTTTCTTATTGGAATACTCTATTTCTGTTAATATGTTAATATTTTAAATTCTCACTCATTTTAGAATGCCAGCTTTGTTGGATAGAGAATTATTGGCAGGTAGTTTTTTCCTTATAGCACCTTCACTATATAATACTGCTACCTTCGTGCTTCCATTGTTTCTAGTAAGAGATGAGCAGTTAATCTTATTGAGCTTCTGTTGTATATGATTGTTCTTTTTTCCCTTGCTGCCTTCAGCATTCCCGTTATCTTGAGCATTGGGCAATTTGACAAATATGTGTCTTGGAGTAATCCTGTTGGAATTATATTCCGCACTTCCTGGACATGTACATCCACCTCCCTCATAGGGTTGGGAAGTTTTCAGCTATTATTTATTCCAACACTCCTTCTGTCTCTTTTCCCTTCTCTTCTCCCTCTGGGATGTCTATAATATGTATGTTTGTGCATTTTGTTTTGTTTTTCAGATCCCTATGTCCCTGCTGGATTTTTTCTTTTTGTCTTTCTGATCTACCATCTGTTTGATTTCAGATGTACTGTCTTCCACATTGTTAATTCTTTCCTCTGCCTGTTCAAATCTGCTGCTATATGCTTCCAGTGTATTTTTGATTTCTTGGATTGTGGCTTTCATCACCATCATATCCATTATCTTTTATGTATGTTTACAATTTCTTCTGTATGTTCTCCTAGTGTCTTCTTAGTATCCATAATCTCTTCATTCACTTCATTGTTTGATCATGATATTTGTTTGGACAGCTCTGATTAATTGTTCCATGTTCTGCATCTCTTCCTGATTTTTAGTTTGTTCATTAAGCTGGGCCATGTTTTTGTGTTTCTTAGTAAGGTTTATAATTTTTTCTTGGTGTTTAGACATCTCTTTATCTTGATGGGTTTATTCAGTTGATTAGTTTTTCTCTCTTCTCTGTGGTTTTGTTTGTCTGGTAAGTTTTCTCTTTGACACTTTGTTCCTCTTATTCTATTTCCTTGCTGATGTCTATATTCCATTGAAAGAAAAAGATTAGGGCCAGAGAAAGGGGAAGAGGTAAGAAAAGAAAAAGGAAAATAGTAATAATAATAGTAAAAGGGAGAAGATGAACTATTTAAGACCTAGGAAAATGAATAATTAACTCATGTAAGAAGTGCCGAGGAATAGGAATAAAAAAGTGAGGTACAATGAAATGAAAAACCAAATAAAGAAAATTATCTAGAATGAATTAACAGGCAAGAATGATAAGAAGAGAGGGAAAGAGAAAAGACAATAAGAAAAAAAGCTTTAAAAAAAAGAAACAAAACAGAGACTAGAGGAGACAGTAATAAATATATGAAAAGTTGAAGACAAACAAAGAGAGGTGGAATGTACGAACAAAACAGAAACCAGAAGATAGGAAGATGAAAGTAGGAAAAGAATTAGCATAGGTAGACAAAATTGGTATACAAAAAAAGGAGGGAGGAAATAAAGGGAAGAGGGAAACACAGCAAATAAGAAAGAAGAAAGCAGCACCTAATTTTTAAAAAATGGGGGGTGGGGGAGAAAGAGGGGGTAAAAAGAACAAAATCAAATAATCAAGTCATCAAATAAAAAGTTAAGAAAAAGTTTTCCTTCTTAGGCTCCTGAGGATCTTCTCAGGCTGCCAATGTTCATCAATCAATTTCCCTGCAACTTGCCCTCCACAGGCTTTGAACTGTGTTTTAGTGAGTAAACTAATGTAATTTTTTTAAAGAAGGAAGCTTTTTAAAGAAAAATAAGAGACCCAAGAGAAGCTAATACAAAAATAATATCTATGTGTTCCCTGTCCTAAAGTATCAGCTGGGTGTTTGATAACCTGGTGGATCACTATAAGGAGAGCTGGGAACTGAACCAGGGATTTTGTATATTTAATGTGGAGACTCTTCCACTGAGCTAAACTTTCTCCTTGGGTCAGTTAGCTAGAGAGGTATCCAGTCACTTTTGCTAGTGTAGGTTTGACTCTGCAGTTGGGTAGATCCCTGCTGATTAGAAGCCTGTCTGTCCCTGCTCCCTTTCTATTCTTATTGCTTTCTCTCCCAGGGCAGCAGGATATGGTCAGATCCCCCCTCACCTCTCTTAGTCAGGTTGAGTTCCCTTTCAAATTTCAAATAGGATCCTGGTATCTAAACTCACCACCGAGAAATGACTGTCAACCCTCTTCCAGACATCCCCTTCTTACCAGGGACCCTATAGAGGCCCTTGGAAGGTTATTAAGTGCTTCCCACTGTTCGCCTCCCTTAGAGGAGTTGAAATTTTTATAGTTTTCAGCACTAGAGTAGTCAATTACCTGACCCCACCTTCTCCCAAAGCAAGTTCTTCCCTCCCAGATTGGCTATGTAAATCAGGCTGCCTTGGCAGATTTGCCTCTCCCCTCTTCCCAGAGCCACATCTTGGCAGCTGGTGTGCTCCCTAAAGTTCAAAGGTGGTCCAGGTCACCAAACTCACAGAAAGGAAACCCCTCTCCACGTTTCACCAGAGCCTTCTTACTCCCAGAGAATGCTTCTTCTCACTCGGTGGCTGGTGGGAGTCATGGGGTTTGCAGCAGCTTTTTGCTTTGAGGGTACAACTTAGCCACCCACTGTTTCTAGCCACCAGGGTTTGGTTTTTATATCTCTTTGTCCAGTTTCCTCAGGATCGATGCCCTGAAGCTTCCTGCTCTGTGGGTTCCCAAAACAGCTCACTCAGGCAGGATCTTGCCCCTTCTCAGGCGTTTTTTTGCAAGAGAGCTGGTAAGTGTCACTTAAATCGATGCCATCTTGCTCTATCTCCCCTATTTATGACATTTTAATGAATTAACACCTTACCACTCTGAAATGAATTTCAGTATTCCTGTTAATATTTTGCTTGGAAATCTATTCTTTCTGATTCTAATTTAGTAATTTAATTCCAATTTTCTTTCAATTAGATTTAACATAATATAACATTATAACTTTCTTTTTAACTATTTGTTACAATTTAAAATACATTATGGAAGGTTACATAGAATTGAATCTTCTTTTTCAATTCCATCAGAGAATCTTTTCTTCTTAATTGTTTTATATACTATTTGAATTAGTTATATTTATTGATGTGTTTAGATTTAATTATATCATATTGTTATATTTTACTTTTTTACTTATTTGTGCATTTTTAACTAACTTTTACTTATCATTTTATTAAGTAAGCATATTTTATTTTCTCTATTTCCTTTTAGATGTATATTGTTGTTTTCTGATATTAGTTTCTGCATTAGGGTACACTGTATACATGTTTAATTCAAATAAGTCTAAACTTGTTTGATTTTATACCACTTCAGAATTTTGCTTCCTAGTTGTACGTCATTGTTTCTGATGTTGGTTTTTGCTTTGGATGCATTGTACACATTTTTAACTTAAATAAGTTTACCTACATTTTATTTTACATGACTTCACAATTAGTATTGCAATAACATATTTCCAGATATTCCCTCAGAATCTTTGGGCTATTTTTGTCATACAAATGATTTTTACACATGCTATAAAATTCTCAAAATACCATTACTATTTTTGTTTAAGCAGTCAAGTAACTCTTAAAATATTTTTAATAATAAAAATATCATATATTTAGCCATATATTTATCTTTTCTGATGCTTGTAATTCTTCTGGGTAGATCCATATTTTTCACCCCTATTATTTGTCCTTTCTCCTAAAATACTTCCTTTTACATTCTTGTCATGTGTGTATTCTGATGATAAATTTATTCAACTTTGAATGCCTGAAAAAATCTTTATCTTCATTTCTGTAAGGTATTTTTATTGGATGTATAATTCTATATTGACTTTTTTGTGTTTTTGGTAATTTAAAGTTGTTGTTCTCCTATTTTATCTTTTAAATTGCTTCCAATGAGGAATATGATATCATTTTTATCTTTCTTCCTCTGTATCTAATACTTCCCCTATCTGACTCTTTTTATGATTTTCTCTTTATCACTGATTGTCAGCATTTTATATGATATTCTTGGGGAAGTTTTTTTCATGTCTCTTTTGCGTGAAGTTTGTTGAACTCCTTGGATCTATGACTTGAGAGATTTAAAAAAATTACCTTGCAAATTTTCAATAATCATAATCTCAAATGTGTTTTCTGCCCCACAACCTTTTATTTTACAGACACACCAATTACATAATTATTTTCAGTTGAAAATTTCCCCCAAAATGCTGATAATCTTTTTATTTTTAAATTCATTTTTCTTTCCAAGTTTTACTTTGGTTAGTTTATATTGCTATATCTTTACATTTTCTAATCACTTCTTCTGAAAAGCTTTTCTTCTCATTAATATTAATTCACATACTTTCATCTTACATAATTGTAATTTTTATTTCTAAGAGTTTCATTTGGGCCTTATAGCATATTTATCTCTACTTAACTTTTCAACCATATGGCAAAGAGTTATAATAGCTATTTTCATTTACTTTGCTCCTAATTGCATCATTGGACTCATTTTATGTTTAGAGTTTATTGATTAATATATCTCCTCATCAAGTGATGAATTACCCCCCTTCCCTTTTTTGGTTGTCTGATAATTATTTGGATGCTAGATATTGCAAACGTTACTTTTTTTGTTAAGGGTAGTTTGTATTCTTATAATTATACTTAAGATTTGTTCAAATTTGCAGTTCAGTTATGTAGAAATGCTTTGATGTTTTCATGTGTTCCTTTAAGATTTACGGATTATACCAAGGTTAATTTTCCCAAATACTAAGGCAAAATTTTTGTGATTATCCAGTGTTTCTAGAAGGATGAGTTGGTCCTTTTGACTGCTGGATATACATACCCTTCCTATCCAGCGTTAGCACATGTACTTTTCCCTCTAAATCTTATGGATAGTTCCTTAATTGGCCTTGGACAAATTCTTGACATGTGTGTGAAGAACAGAATCTGCTGAAAATTTAAGCACAGTCCTTTGAAGATCACCAGGCTTATTTTTCTGTGCAGCTGTTTTGTTGTATTTTACATTGTAAATTCTAACACCTTTTTCTGCCCAGAATCTCAGCTCTATCTTCTTAATTCCTTCATCTCCTCAACTCCACCTGGGTTCCCATTCCTTGTGCTACAGCCTGGAAATTCTCTCAAGTCAGGGAACTGGTGCACCAATTGGGAATACGTCACTTAATTTCTGTCTCTCAGAGCTGTCTTACTTTCATTGCCGGATATGTCTTGCACTATGGTGAATACAAATACAAATACAAATACAAACACAAATATAAATAACGAGTGAGTTATTTTGGCTGTTTCAGAATGGAGGCACGGTAGGCAGCTCTAAAATGAATCCAAATGAACCACATTTCTGGTACTTATGTGGCATCCCTTCCTGGAATGAGTTACCTTTGACAAGCATTATTCATTAAAAATGATAGGATGACCTTTCTGATATTGGGTAATGCAAAGACAACAGCTTCTTCCTTGGTTACCCTATTATGCATCTCTCATTCTCACACTACCTTGCCTTGAGAGGAGGCATCCACTATATTGTAAAGCAGCCCTATGTATAAGTTTATATTCAAGGTCATTGGCACCTGAGGGAAAAATATCTAAATGAGCTCAGAAGCAGATCCCACACATTTGTGACTTTATGAGATTGCAGTCCTACCTGACAGCTTGACTGCAGCCCCATGAGAAATCATGAGGTAAAGGCAACAAGCTAAGCAGCTACTGATTCACCAGAAACCACGAGATATTCCTGAACCTTTCAAACAAAGAGATATTAGAGTTCTGTTGTTTAACAGTTCTAATTTTTTAAAAAATATTTTATGTTAAATTTACATTTAGTAATGCTTCTTGTACTTGGAAGTGAGGTGATGGCATCAACAAGCAAAACAAAAACCAAATTTCTGTGAGTGGCTTTGAAATCAGACATTGGGTTTTGAAGAGAGTGAGTGGAATAGAAACTGCCTTGTTATAAGTGGTAGCAAATGTCACATAATATTAGATAAGTTTGCCATTGAGGGCTTCCATGAAAATGGTACATATCTTGTAAGTGGAGTAAGGGTGATTCATTTTATACAGCAGCAGCATATTTAATAACACTGCTGCCTGAAGTATTGTGAAAAGAAAAAAACATGCCTACTGAGCTTAGTGATCCAGCTAAGGAGATTTCCACATGAAGTGTTGAAAATACAGCCTGTTTTCTTCTGATTTACTTATATATAAAAAGCAAGAGTAGAAAAATTAATTGAGAGGGTAAATGTTAATTACGAAGGTGTCATAACCTGATGGCTTTGAAAACAACTCTTAACTTCTCTAAATGTCAAATGATACTAAAATAAAGAAATAGCTATACAGTAAAGATCCAGAAAAGGGCACTACCAAGAAACCTGGCCTTCTATAAGATACCTTAGAGAAAGGCAGACTCCAAAGTTCATTTGAAAGGACATTATCAAGTACTGTTTATTAGTACATAAGTAAAACCCTAAGAGGTTGTTCCTTTTAAATAAAATATGTAAATCTTCCTTGAAACAATGAATAGTGTCCTTTCTGCAGAACTCAAACGGAGCATTATTAAGGAATATCCAGAATGAAACACAGTTCAAGAAGTAGAAGACAACGTCCACACAAAACTATAAGATCAGACAGGTAATGGTGTAAAATAAAGACTGTCCATCAATGAACCACAAAAGAAATTCTAGAGGAAATGAATCAGAAGATAATCACAGTTTAAGCACTTTAAGCTGAATTCTCTTTCTTTAAATGCTTCTAGCTATTTTCATTGCATTCTACTGATAAGATTTTTAATCACTTACAGACAAGTTCTACCCCCTATCTATCTCAACCATAAGGAATCTCTCCATGGTGTGATTCTATCTTTATTTTCTCCTTTAGGTGTGTCTAATACCTGCCTAAATTTCATTCAAGGGTTGGCAAATTCAATCAAACTAAATGATGTATTTTTGCATAATTCCCTTGGGTGGCACTCAGCTCCTAAGAAAACAAGAATCTTAAGATGAATTAACAATTTTCCTTAGAATTTTAATTCAATCACTAAGTGGCTTTTTACATCGCATATGCAAAAAAAAAAAAAAAA
>JAQZBX010054443.1:0-18646 GCA_029593785.1 Cabassous unicinctus
TGGACACAGTAAAACACAAGCAGCAAGGGGGGGATAAATAAATAAATAAATAAATCTTTAAAAAAAAAATAGCATAACAGTTAATACACACAGTTCAACATTTTAAAAAGTGTTTGATGCAAAACAGATATAAGAAAATCTTCTGGGCTTAGAGGGTAAATTATCCATTGTATGTGTTAAAACATATTAGACAAGATATCATTTATTGGAGTTTATTTGAGCATGGTTCATGAATCGGGCAGCATCCAAATTGCTCATGCTGAGGGAGTGGAAAGGGGAAGCATATATACCTATAAAGGGCAAACGCAGAAGTAAGCAAGGAAATGTTCTGATTGGCTGATGGTATGTTTCCATTTTACATGGGGGTCTTACAAAGTGGGGAGCAGATAGACATTGATTAGTATGGTATGCTTGTCCATTCTGATAAGCTAACTCTACTGGATCAAACTGGTTTATCACCAGATGTTATTTATCTCAGTTCTGTAGGGTGCATCCCATTGTTCCATTTTCTCTGAAAGCCCCTGCACGTCAATTGTTTGGTCTTATGGAAAATATTTTCTCAGAAAAGGGTCCCTCCCCGCCATGTGCAAATGGCAGTTACCTAACACATCACCCTCCAAGCATGCTGGAAGATTGTGGTGCAGCAGTTCAATGAATGCAGAACAGTTGGGAATATCACGGAAGATTCCCGGAGGTAGGAAGTTTAGCAGGTTTTTTAACAAAGGATAGGAGCATGGCTTAGTAAAGAGGGGTGGAGGGAGAGCAATGTGGTCAAGTATCTTATAGTTACACGGTGCACCTAAAGTGTTGAGTTCTGTCTCCCAGACAGTTCACTGCAACCCACAAGCATTTATTGATCCCCTTCTCTGTTCCAAGTAGCAAGCTAAACACCGGGAATAAACCAAGGCCTAATGAAGGCAGGAGGTTCCCTGTCCTGGAAGAACTCCCCAAAACAAGGCTTGTGGAAGGAGGCCTCCTGCCTGGGCAGCCCAGGGTACTGACATTTCATCAGTTCAAGTGTCCATAGTATGATCACATCACTCCCCCACTTAATGGCCTCCGATGGCTCCCCATTGCTATTTCATTATTAGAGCAAAATCCAAGTGTTTCCCCCTCAATTTAAGCTCCACCCTGGGCCTTCCCATTTCCTCGAACATTCTGGGCTCTTCCCCCATCACATGGACTTCTCCAGCTCAGCCTTCCCGTCTCAGCGTCACTGAGCCTCTCCCTTCGCAGTGCACACCAGAGCATCAACTGCTCTTCGCGACTCTTAGCGTGATTGTCATCAGATGTGCAGTTGTGCAATCCATGTTTAACTCCTACCCCCTCCGCTAAACCCCACGAAAGCAGGCTCCAGGCCTGTCTGCTCCACAGTTACAGCCGCAATATGCCGAGAGAAGGCACCGGAAGGATATGTGTGGAGTGAATGAATGAGTGAATGTGTGAAGCATGTCATCAAGACTCTGGAGGCCATGGGCAGGTGGGGTGGGCGTGGTGGGACTCCCCCTCTACGGAGCGAGAACTCAAGAGATTTGTCTGAAGAATTCCTGTCAGAGGCTCATGTCTGGGTGGAGCCGTGCCCGGCCATTCTCTTTCAGGGATGGTGAGACCCTCTGGCCCCAAATGTGAGAACAAATATGAGAACCTCTCCTTGTCAGCCCTGAGCCCACTGAGCTCCCTCACCTTCCAGCCCGGAAGCTCACACCCATATTACTTACAGTTTGCAGAGCCTCGACCTCTGAGATTGTCCACGTTTCCCTTTGCTGGCTCGTTCTCAATGTTTTGCTTCCCCCAGCATGCTCAGCAGAATGCCAGCCCCATAGTGGCTTTGCTGGCTGCTCATCACCCAGATGTTTTTTTACAGTCTTGGGTCAACTGGGAGCTGATTCGGGGGTGGGGGAAGGTTCAACGCCCTGGTTAGGGTCTTAGTGGGGGGCCCTGGCACCCTGTGCCTCCATGAACCGCCCCCATGCCCCATGCTCATGCTTCCTCGATGGCCACTGAACACCCACCCTTGGGTGGGGAGAGATCTAAATGCAGCCTGGTGCGTGGGAAGACTGGGAGCTTGCAGACGGCATTGTCACAGGGGAACCTCCTGGCCCTCACTTAGAAGGGTCTTAGCCGTACAACTGTCGAGGAGAGTTCACAAATAGCAGCCTGCCCTCTAGGGCAGTTGGGAGAACTAAAGGGGACGATGGGGGGCCACCCTGAGGATGTGGGCAGGGCAGCTGCTATGTTCTCAAGTTGCAGGCAAAGAAAGAGAAGCCTAGGGGTTCAATCCTGTACCCAGAGCCTCGCAGCCGCAGCCATAGGTGACAAGGCCTCCTGACCCCCAGCAGTGGGCTCTTTTCAGGGAAACACACCCCTTGGGTACAGGGTCAAGTGGGGCAGCAGGGGTCGCTGAGGACACGCTCATTGGGCCTCTTCATCATCCGAGAATTCCACCGGGCCCTGCTGACCAGGAGCACTCCCTCCAAGAGGCTGGGAGCACCTACGTCGCCAGGGGGACGGACCTGGGATAAAATCAGGGCTGCTCTCCTGGGCTGGCCGCCCCCTGCCTCCCCTGGCCCGAGGCCCCCTGGCCACAGAGACGCACGCCCCACGTCAGCGGACGGCACAGCAAGGCGTCTCTGCGCTGTCCCTGGGCACTGTGGCGGCACATCAAGTCACGGCACGTTCGCCTTATTTGCCAATCTGTTGACTGTGCTCCCCTGGCCCTCAAATCCCTATTCATTGGGTGGTAAACACGTTGCCTAGCAACCGAGTGTCAATATCAACAAAGGCTCGGATGAAGTCGTTAATCTGGCCGAGACTGACAGCGGGGCCAAGGCACTCTGTGCTCACTCCTCCACTTATTATCTCGCCCTTGGACTTGCCCACGAGGGTATCGATGCTCCAAAGACCCCACATCTCCCTCCACTATGAAAATTAAATGAAGTGTGCGTCCTGGGCAGGGAAAAGGCCCCGGGATTGGCCCTCCTGGAGATCTTGTTTGTCTTTTCCTTCTGCTCCCCCCAGCGCCAGAGCCTGCGGAGCGGAGGGCCTCCCCCGAAGGCGGCGACTGCTGCTAATTTCCGGGAACAATGCGGGGCACTCTGGGATCGGACTCCAGCACCCGAGGGGACCCGCTTGTCATTTGTCCCTGTTCACGGGGCTCCAGGTGGGCGAGGAGGGCACAGCCGGCTCTGAGATCCCAGCCTGGCGCCTGTCGGCCTCAGATGGATGATGCAGAAGGAGTGCCAGCCATGCGGCAGGCACTGCCTGGGGTGTTGGGTGCAGCCCCCCAAAAAAGTCCTTGTCCCCAGAGCTCACGTTTTGGTGGAAACAGGCAAGAAACAACGAAATGGGCCCATCCTCTAATGCTAGGCAGACATCTCAGGGAGAGCATTCCAGGAAGAGGGGTCCTGAGGCTGGAATGTGTTTTGGGTCTTAGATTGGAAGGCCAGGGCATCTGGGGTGGAGCCAGAGGACAAGGTAGGGAGTGAGGTCCGGGGCACCAGGACCAAAATAGTGTGGGGCCTGGCGAGCCGTGGTAAGGGCTGCAGGGTCTGTTCTAAGTGTGATGGGAAGCTGGCGGAGGGCTTCCACAGAGGGGATGACCTGGTCTGTTTCCTTTTAGAGACATCACTGTGGTTTCTGTATGGAGGAGAGAACGCAGGTGGAAGCAGGGAAACTGGCTGGGAGGATCCAGCAGAGGCCAGGTGGGAGGTGCGGGGAGCGGGGCGTGGGTGGCTCTGTCGTGTCCTACCCTAATGCTGTTGGTGGAGAGTGGGGGGCATGTGGGGGAACCTAGCCTGGGAGGGGCCGGGGGTCGCAAGCCCCAGCTGCCCCAGCTCTCCCTCCCTATGTCCTGGGCACTATGTCCCCCCCAACCTCAGGGACCCCTTCCCACATGCTCAACTGCTAACAGGATCCATCTTTGTCTCACCTGTGGCCTCAGCCGAGGCCCAGGCTCTCGTGGTCCTCATAGCCCATGAGTGAGCCAGCCCCCCGCCGCCAAGCCCATATCGTGCCCTCTGCTACTGCAACCTCAGCCTTGGGGCTGAGGACTTAACCCAACCAGAGTCCAGGTTGCGGCTTGTTTAGTTTGTCCCAGGCCCCTGTCCCCAGTCCTTCCCCACCTGCTTAGACACATGGCTGCCCCCAGGCCACCCCCAGGCCTGGTCCCCTCCTTATCCACGGCAGGAGCTGCCTCTGTCCTTCACCCTTGCTGCCCCTACTCCTGCACCTCCCATCCTCCATCCTCTCCCTTTCCATTCCCCAGCTGGCTGCTAAGTTGGGGATCCACTAACTGCACCCCCAGGTATATAAATGATTAAATATCTACCCACACTTGGCATGTGAATAAGCATGCAACAAGCTTAGCTATCAGCTGTCTTTCAGTCAAGTTTCCAGAATCTTCAATGCCCCTGTTAACTCCTCTTGAAAAAACGGGATTAATATCTCCTATAGGATGCATCGAGAAGGGCACCACACCCGTGGTTTCCTTGCCCAAAATACATGACCTGAACTTAAACGTGAGAGACCATGAGACAAACACCTGTCAAGAGCCATTGCATAAGCTAACTGGCCAGGACATCTCAAAAACGTCAAGGCCACGGAAGACAAGGGCCACTGCTGGGCTGTCCCAGATGGGAGTGCTCTAAGAAGACTCGAAAGCCACCATGGGAGCCTGGGACAGAAAACAGATATTGGTGGGAAACCTGCCAAGTTCCAGCAAGGCCTGTGCCGCAGTTCCCTGCCGCGTCACTGTGGCTTCCCGGTTCAGTTCGCGACACCTGGTTACATCAGATGTTAACCATGGGAGAAGTCAGCTGAAGGGTATACGGAAACTCTTTTCAAGAGTTGTAACTCTCTTCCCAAGCCTGAAGTTATTTCAATAGAAAACGTTTTAAAAATGGGATTCATGAGAGTCTCTACCTCGTAGGTGTTTGGGAAGAATCAGAATGTTACTATATGGGAAGGGCATCAGGTGGACCTGGTCTTGGGGCTGCCTGGAGGTCAGCTATTGCCACTGTGGTGTTCCAGACCCCTGCCTGACGGCAGCCCTGTGAGGTCAGCCCCGTTCCCTTAAAGACTCATTCACCAAGCAAACACCCAGAGAGCCCCTCCCCCGCTCCCAGTGCGGGGACACATGGGCAGGGGTGGGGACAGAACCAAACCCAGTCCCTGCCCCACAGTAACAGAGTGGCCGAGGCAGACGTTCAGCAGGGGTGAAATTGCATTCAGCCATGAGGGCTGTGAAGGAACCCATGAGCGTGTGTGATAGGACATGGTCCCTCGGCTCTGTGGCCCCCACACAGGGGACAGGGAATTGGGGAGGAAAGAGGGAGGCGTGCACCAAGCTGGGGGACAGCCCCTGAAGAGCCGGGGCAGAGAAGAGCCAGGCATGAGAGGGGCTGAGCGAGCTCCCCCCTACCCTTTGTCACACAGAGAGACGCAGAGCACCAGGGGTTGCCCCACGAGGCCCAGGGGCAGCGGCACCTTGTCTGCAGTCACCACAGCTAGGCGCAGAGTGGGGGCTCTGTCCAGCCCCATCCCCCGTGCTCTGCCTTTTGCACTCCATCCCGCTGCGTTCCCGAGCACAGCCGGACTCGCGACTGTAAAGAGACTGCCACCTGGCCCCTATGTACCCCAACAGTAAGGACATTTTCAAAAGTAAAAAAGAAAGGTGCAGATTGTAACTGTCGTGTGGGATCTGGAGATCTTGAGACCAGAGTCAATCTGTGAACTTGAGGAAGGAAAGACGCCCCCGGGGGTTTTCACCACGGAAAGCTGTGCTCGTCTCGGGCACCTAACGACAGCGCCTTCTGTCCCGGCGTCCCCGGCCAGGATTCCCGGCACGTTTTCACAGCATCTTCACACCCAGCCCCAGAGTGGGCCCCGCAGATGCCTCGGCCCCCACTTCACAGACTGTGCGTGGCCAGAGGGGCCCTCCCGCCCAGGCTGGGGCTCCCCGTGATGGTGAGGGGTGGGGGAAGGGCCCCCTGTGCCCTTTGCCCCCTTGCTTGACGGCCAGGCAGTGCTGGCCAGCTCATCAGCCTCTGCACACATCGCACTCCTTGTTAGGAAAATGGAGATACAGAGTGTCCACTTGGCAGGGCATTAACGAGCATCAGTGGAAATATTTGTGAAGTCCTTGGCCCAGGACCTGACTCGGATGAAGCTCTTATTAAACAGAAGCCTTAGGTAGGGATGCCCTGTTAGCACAGAGGACGGAAGCAGGCTTGGGGTTCTGAGCCCATGTCTTTCCTTACTCCCTTCAAGCCTACACGCTGCCCAGCCACCCTGGACTCCGAGATGATAATAATTAAGGCTATGCATATTCGTTCAATACATCTGGCACTGCACCAAGGACTTCACACACGTCAACTCATTTATTCCTCTTCACAGCCCTAGGAAGGGGGCACTAGTGTTATCCTGCTCTGTAGATGCACAGGTAATAAGCACTGGGGCTGCCGTGCGAGCCCAGGAGGTGTGACCCGTGGTGTCAGCCCCATCTGATGCCAACTGAGGTTAACGACCCTCTTTCTTGAGCATTTCCCAAAGCAAGATCCCATTGCTCCCCAGATGCTATGGAAGGTCCAGCCTTTGGATGGACCCTGAACTCTTTGGCGTCTGAGGCTCGTGGTCCTTAGCCACAGGCGATTTCGGCGACATCGGAAGATGCCGTTGGTGGTCACGGCGGGGATGGTGCAGCCGGCACCTAGTGGGTAGGGGCCAGGGACAAGGCTGAACATCCTGCAGTGCCCAGGGCGGCCCCTCCACAGAGAATGACCTGTTCCAAGATGTCAGTAGCACTGAGGTTGAAAAGGCCTTCTGACCATTTCGTGAATACCACGGATCCTCTCCTAAGAAAAACGCTCATCCACTTACATATTCAGTACACTCAACTCACACACACACGCTCGCACAGTGACGTGCACACACGCTCACCCCCACCTGAGTGCCATTCTGTGTCTAGCCCCAGTGGCATGTGGAATCCCAAAGCCGTCCCGCGCATCCTGGGTTCACCAATAAATATCGGCAATGCAGTTAGGGACCAAGATTTTCAGCACAACAGAAAAGAGATAAAATAAAGAGGTAAGATAAAATAAACTCAGCTACACAAAAAAACAAAAACATTGTAAATGTGAATTGGAACTATCAATATCGTCTCTGGTGTGTTTTCCCACCTAGCTCTGTCCGCTGAAAAGCCCTGGGAGGAAATGTCCATGCCAGAAGCTGTGGGCATTACAATCCATCCTGGGGTCTCCAAGGAACCAGCGCTCCTTGGAGAAAGGGCAGATCCCAGGGCTGGCACAGGAAAAAAAATGCAAGAGGAGCTGAACTCTTTTGTCACACCAAAAAAGCCGGGAAATTGACCCAAATTTCTACAGTTGTGTCAGAAGGACCGGGAGCCAACTCTAAATGGTTCATATTGGCCAAAGATGGGACAATTTTATCAGAAAAAATAATGACTAAATCAGACTGAAACCAACTAAATATTGAGTTCACAAGGATATTTTTTTAAAATGCATTGGTCACCTTTGGAGGGTGCTAGGGAACCAACACATAATTTTGAAAATTTTTGTGAGAATTATTATTTTCAAAGGGAAAGGGTTGAGCATTTATCCTGCCTCTCCTGTACAAACTGCAGTCCAGGGAAGTACTTAATGAGGGAAAGCGTGTTATAGAAGAATTCCACCTAGAAAATGCAGAAAGAATAATAAAATGTCACCACTGATGAAAGAAGGCAACATCCATGGCTGCTGAAAACTGCTAAGTGAAAGGCTGACAGATGAGAAAATCACAGTGGACGGGTCAAGCCAGGGGAACCCGAATGTATTGATCATTCTTCACGTCACAGAAAGAGAGAACCCTCTGATGTGATGCTACCACTGCCGACAAAAATGTCAAGCCCAAATACAATCAAGCTTCCGGATCTAACTCTTAGAGAATGCACAGGCGACAGGGGAGCCTGCTAAGTAATGACGTAGCGAGGCAATTAGGATCCTCCAAGTTCAGACCGCGGGGAGCTCTGAGGACAAATGACTTGTACTCTTCCAACAAATATAAATACATGGCATACAAAAAAGAGGGAGGGGGACCTGTGCGAGATTAACGGGACTTAAGGGAAGTGTCTACCTGAGGCAATGTTGATTTGAATAAATAATTGTAAAAGGACATGGTGGGACAACTGGGGAAACGTAAACTGACTGGGTGTACGAGGACATTAAGAAATTATTGGTGTTTTTTAGATGTGATAATCATAGCATTGTGGCCTTTTAAAGAGAATATCTTTTAGAGATTCATGCCAAAGACGCTATGGGCAAAATGACCCAGTCAGGGGGTGGGGACGAGGACTGGCCATAAGTGGATGATTATTGAAGCTGCATGGTGGGTGCAGAGCAGGGTATTACACTGCTCTCTCTACTTCTGTGTATTTTATAATAAGCTTTCTAGCAGGAACCCCTGGGCTGTAATCTTGACTCCTGGGTGCCGGCTCTGCCAGGGACCTCACGCCCGAGCGCCCGGGACCTGGCACGCCCTCTGCGCCTTCCAGCTGTGGCTGGAAGGCTCAGCCTTGCCGGTTCTCTTGCCTTGTCAGTCTCCTAGGGCTGCGTAACAAAGCGCCCAAAAGGAGTGGCTTAAAAGAACAGAAACGATCCTCTTACGGTTCTGGAGGCCAGAAGTCCAAACTCTGTGGTTCGAAACCTGAAGTCAAAGTGACAGCAGGACCACACCCCCAATGAAGACTGTAGGGCCTAGCCTGCCCGTTGTCCCTCTCCTGGCTTCTGGTGGCCCCAGGGCATTCCTTGGCTAGTGGCCGCATCAGTGTAGTCTCCATCTCCACGTAACTATCCTCCCTCTGGCTGGGGACTCCTCTGAAGTCTCTCTGTCTGTGTCCAATTCTTGCTTCCTACAGGGACCCCAGGCCTATTGGATCAGGCCCACCCCAATCCAGTTCGGCCTCATCTGAACTAATCACATCTGTAAAGACCCTATTTCCAAAGCAGGCCATCTTCACAGAGGCCAGGTTTAGGACTTCAACATATCTTTAACTCAACCCCTAACAGCAGAGCTCCTGAAAATGCTCAAGGGTTTCCCACACATCTGAATTCCTCCAAGTGGAGCCCAGATTTCCAGATTCATGGAATGGTCACTTCTCACCCACAGATAATCTCGACCCTTTTGCCAGTTTTTCATCTAAGGCCTCCCTGTGGCATCCTGAGTGCCTGGCCATCTGAAGGCGTCGTCGGCAGAGGGGCTGGGGCCCAGCCTTCAGCGTCACCAGCTTTCCTCGTTCTGAGGAAGAAGAGGTTCTTAATGGCCGCCGGGTGCTAGCAAGGGGGAGGCCAGGGAAAGTGAAAAAGCTGTGAAGTCTAAATTGCTGAGCCACTTATACCATGCTGTCAGCAAATTTCCACCACTCACCTTGCTGGAGAGAAGTACACATTTAATTGGCCTCGTTTTCCCTTGGGACAACTTGTCCTCTCAAGGAGCCAGAAAGGTCTACCACAAGGAGGCTGCGCTGTGGTGAGGAAGGCTGAGAGAGAGGCCTGGTGTGGCTTCTCCCTTCTCCTGGCAGCAGGACCAGCCCCCTGCCCAGAGCCCCTTAGAATCACTGGGAGGGTCTGGCTCCTGGAAAGTTCCCCTGGGGCTCCTGCTGAGCTCAGGGGCTTCTGGGTGCCAGCCACACTCACTGGGCACACAGTCAACAATGTACACTCCCCGCCCAGGCAAAGCTTCTGTTGTCAAAAAGCTCAGGTAGCCGGAGTTCCTGCAGTCTATCGTCCACATACCAGGTATATCGGAATAACACGGGGAATTTGATTTTCACCAAGAAGCAACCCCCAAGATGCACATTCCACAGGATGCAGGCGTCTACAGTGCTTCTTTAACATAAGCTCTACCCTGGACTTATTGTGTCTGAGTAACTGGGGTGCCTCCCTCTGCATCCCCCCACCTTGCATCCAGGCGACTCTTGTACACAGTCGAGTTTGAGAGCTAATGCATTAGAGCAACAGACATGCATGGAAATTGGCATCTCAAAGAGCAGCAAGGGAAGGGCTTTGCTGGAGGACAGCTCAAGGTCCTGGAGCCCTGGCCCAGTGAGGGGTTGGTGATGAGGACATGGGAAGGAAGCCTTCCTGGAAGATGTGGTACCTAACCTCTAAAGTGAGTACCTCCAATGGGAGGAGATGGGAGGCTGGGCCTCCAGGCAGGGGTCCCCTAACAGAACCCCCAGGAGACATTGGCAAAAGTGCACTCCAGAAGAGCAGGGGACCCACCGTGCTGGGATGGGGCGCCTGGAAGGGTTGCAAATCAGAGGTTGGAACAGGGAGTTGGGAAAATGAGCAGAGAGAGATAGGGCTGGAACCCAATCTCCCGTCAACTTCTCCTGGACTTTTCCCATCACCAAACTCTGCCTCTCCAGGTATTTAAAAATAAAATAAAACAAACCTGAAAAATGGTTTCTAATAGGTGTCTAGTGGTGTCTCTGTGGTTGAGACATGCATTTCCCTGATGGTGAATGTTATCGAATTTTTTTCATGTGCTAACTTGCCATCCATATATCGTCTTTGGTGAAATGCTTGTTCAAATATTTTGCCCATCTTTTAAAATTCATTTGTTTTCCTGTTATTGATCTTGGGGGAAAACAGTCCGTCTTTTGCCATTAAGTTTGATATTAACTGAGAGCTTTTTACAGGTGCTTTTTTGTGAAGTTGAAGAGGTTCCCTTCTATTCCTAGTTTGCTGAGCATTTTTAGCATGAATGGATGTTGGGTTTTGTCATATTTGGGGAGGCATCATCTAATAAGATGATTATATGAGTTTTCTTGTTTAGTCAGTTAATGTGGTGGATTTCCATTGGTTGATTTTCAAGTGCTAAATCACTGCACTTCTGGAATAAACCCCATTTGGTCATGATATATCCGTTTCTTAATATATCATTGGATTCAATTTGCTAAAATGTTAAGAAGGTCCGCAATCTTCTTTTTCCTGCCATGCCTCTGGTTTGGGTATCACAGCAATGCTGGCCTCAGAGATCGAGTTGGGGCGCACCCCTTTCTCTTTGGTTTTCCGGAAGGATTTGTGTAGAGTTGGTAGTATTTCTTCTTTGCATTTTAGTCATTAACCATTTGCTAATTACCACCACCATGCTACCAACCTTATCCATATCCTCTATCCACTTACACATATTTTTCTTTAAATTGATTCTCTCTCTCTCTCTCTTTTTTTTGCCTTGAACAATGGGAATTTATTGACTTGCAGTTTGGAGGCTAAATGCGGTCCAAAATGAAGATGTCAGAAAGGCTTGCTTTTTCCCCGAGTCTGTACATTTGGTGCTGGCTGCTGGCAATCCTTGGGGTTCCTTAGTGCGTCTCACTGCTCTCTTCACGTGGCCACGTCCTTTCCTTTCTGGCTTCTCTGCCTGCCAGGTCATCTTTATAAGGCCTACAATAACCTGCATTAGGGCTCACCCGGTTCCAGTTCATCATACTGAATATTTTGGTTATTTAACCAAAAGTAGCAACATCCAAAGGACCTATATCCACAAGGACACAGACTAAGATTAAGAACATTTGTTTAGTGGAGCACATATAAATTGATTTGCTTTTTTTTTTAATGGTACTGGGGCCCAGGGCTTGAACCCAGTCCCCCCTATGTGGGAAGCCGGCACTCAACCACTTGAGCCACATCTATTCCTCAATAAGTTTTTTTTTTTTTTTAATAACTTTAATTTGTGTGTTTGTGTGTGTGTATGGTTTTTTTCAGGAGGTACTGGGGATTGAACCTGAGTTGCAGGTGCTCAAACCATTGAGCTACACCTGCTTCCCCGATTTACTTTTTAAACACTCCAGTCTAGGCATCTCATAAGGAAACCTTATAACCCCACCATTAGCAGAAGCCAGTGGCTGTTCCCCTCCAGCCCTGATGGTTTACAAGCATCGCTTAGAGTCACCAAGCCCCAGACCCTCAGCACCTGGGTGAGGGTCCACAGATGAGCCCTCCCTTCTGGCTGTCCAGCTGCAACTCCAGATGTGCCATGGGGCAGACCCCCGAGGGGGACAATGGCCCAGAAGTGACTCTCACCCACCAACAATGCAGAGGGGAGGGCAGCCATGAGCCTGCCGCGGCCACCCTGTGTGCAGAAGCGGTCTGCGGAAGGAGCTCTGCAAGCACTGATCTTGCCAACATCTTCCTTCCCCCCAGGAGGAAGCTGAGCCCCAGCCTGGCAAAGCGACCTCCTGGAAATCACAGCAGAAATGAGTGGCTGCACTGGAGGTTAGAGCCCAGCTATCTAACCCCAGTCCAGAGCTTCGAGTACAGGGTTGTTTATTCTGCCTGTCCTTCTCTGCCCCAGCGGATGCTCTCTGGAGGACACCGGCTGGCTCCCTAGCCCTCTGGGTTCACCCATGGAAGGTGCTGGCAGGATGCTGGATACTAGACAAAGGGCTCAGGGCATCCAGCTCCTCCACTTTGGTTCTGTGCTGGGACTGGCCTTGCCTTCCATGAACTCCAGTTTCTACTGGGCAACCCTCCTTCCACATCTCCAGTTGTGAGCCAGGCTCCTGTAACTCTGTTTCCTCCTCAGCCCCTTTGGGCCCTGGGGTGGCACCTCAGTATCTTACCTGCCTTCACTTACAAGTCTCTTCACAAACCCCAGCCGAGCGTGCTCCTGTCCACTGCCTGATGCACACAGGAGCCCCTCCCTGCACTGCCTCCCACCAAGTCCTCAGCCTTGAAGCTTCCAGAGAGAGAAGAGCAGCTCCCTGTCCACACATCATGAGCAGTGACGCCTGCAGCCCCTGTTGCTGGTGCATCCATCTGCGCACGCAGACCCCACAGGTGCGGGTGATGCTGGCTGGAGAGAGACCTCACCTGTGCCTCCTCCAGGTGGCTCTCTCCAGCTGGACGGAGCCCCCAGGTGCCGGGGATCACATGGCACAGAGGGAAACGGGGCCCAAGGGACTTGAGCACTTCCCTCCTGGCGGCTCCTCACATTAGGGGTGAAATTCAGTGGCATTCAGAGATTCTGTTGGGGGTGATGGAAATGTTTGCATCATGGGCGGTGGTGATGGCAGCACACCATTGTGAGTGTAATTAACACCACTGAAGCGTATACTTGAGAGCAGTTAAGATGGAAATGTTATGTTGGGTATACATTACCACACACACACACACAGATTCAACGGCAGTGCCAAAGCCAGTCCTCGGGGACTTTTGCAAGCACACCAGGTTCCCAGAATAGGAAGGTCCAGGCTAGCCTTGGCACACACATCCAAAGCAAACAGTCAACAGCCCGTAGCACCCACGTGTGACTTCCCATCTTCAAGAGCCGGGATTTCAGCTTAGCTCATGGTTAGTAATGGCATTGCTAACAGAAGGAAAGGAAGATGCCAAGTCTTCGGAAAGAGCAGTGGGCAAGCAGAGAGCTTGCGGGTGGACCTCCTTGCTTTGGGGACCAGGACGTGGAGCTCTGCAGAATCGCCCCTGGGTCACACTGTGGGTGGGCAGACGTGGCCAGCTGAGCCAGCAGGGCAAGTGGCCCGTGTCTTCCCTCGTGGCCGGGTGGGTGGCTGGTGGCAGGTGGGGGAAGGCGGCGTGGAGCTCGCCCCTGGGCAGTTCGTGCCCTGGTGGGTCCCACCCACGCACCCACTGCCTGGCAGGCAGGGATGTTTCTGGAGCCCAGCTGGATTCGCCGCCATCAGGTTGGCATTCGTTTACTCGCCAGATCGCGGGGAGGAAGGGACAAGAACCAATATTTACCGAGGGCCAGTCAGGCCCAAAGCCAGGGGCGCTGGGGCTTCGTTCATCTCTCTTGGGTCCTTGGGCCTGGCCGTGGGTGCTGTGAATGGTGGCCACGGCAACGACAGGGTCTCTCTACACACATTTTTAACCTTTTCAGGTATGCCGTGGAGCGGGCCATTGCATTCCCAACCGACTCTGGCTCTAGGAACGTCGGCCATGTGATCACTCCTTTCACTGGGGAGAAAAGAAAGGCCAGGGAGAGGAAGAGATTGCCGACAGATGCTTACATGTCGAGGAGCAGAGCCACAGAGCCACATCTGTGGGTCTCTCTGCTCTCACCAGGACCACCAGCTCCCTGCGGCTAGCAAGGGCTCGTCCCATGTTGTCAAATGGCCCATGGCTCGAGTGGATCTTACGGAGCAAGAGAGGGCATCTGGGTGGAAGACAGAGGGGTCTGGTCTTTCCTGAGAACCGCTGGGGGCCCGTGGGCGTGGCAGCCGGGAGCCGCAGGGCTGGCAGCTGTGAGTGGGAAAAGTGTGCTGGCTACTGCCCCATGGGAATCTGCCCCCACCTCCTCTGCCAGGGGGCACCTCCCTTTAGCCAGCAGTCAGCTGTCACTGGCTGCTGAGGGCCAGGTGGGGAGAGGTGGGGGTCCCAGAGATGCAGTGTGGCCTCAGAACTTCATCTCGCTGGCGCTGGTGTGCAACTTTCAAATGGCCCGTTCTCCCACAGGATCGTGGTTCGAGGGTCAGGTGCTGCCATGTCCTCAGCTGGTGACAGCGGAGTGACCCTGCTACCTAAGGTGACACTTAGATGCCCCAGCATCAGTGCACAGTGGGCACATGGGCAGTGCAGAGAAACGTTAGTGCCTGCTTCAGCCCTTTCCCTGGACTCAGGGAGGGGGCTTTGGAGAAGAGCCCCTCCCCTCACCCACTCTCATCTAAGCCACCAGATGGGTGGTCTGAAGGGCAGGGGGTCCCAGGCCCAGCCCCAGGGACAGGAGAGGACAGTGCCCCAGTCCTTGTGGTCCTGACCGCCACATCTCCTCGCCCAAGCAAGGTGGATGCAAGCAGGGCGCAGATCAGGGCTGCCAGCGGTGGGTTGTGGGCGAGCAAGTCTCCAGGGATGGGTGGGCCAAGGTCTCGTTCCGGCTTCTGCTGGGCTGGCTCAGTCCCTGGCCACGCTAAAGCCACCTGACCGGGAAGAAAACCTGTCCCGCGAGGTGAGAGGCCTGAAGGAAGACCACAGAACCGGGAAGTCAGTGAGGACGCAAGCCAAACACCCAAATGAAGGCATGGGCTAGGGAGGGAGCCAGGTCCCAGGCTTGACAGCACCAAGGCAGCCCTGCAACCCAGTGCACTCATGCACACACACACACGCACACAGGCACACACGTGCACAGACACACATGCACACAGGCTCACATGCACACAGGCTCACATGCACACAAGCACACGTGTACACAAGTATGTATACACAGGCATGCGCACACACATTCCCCACCCCAGTCATTCCTCTAGCTCTGGCAAGATGTGGATCAGGTGCAGGTGTTGGCATGGCCTGGGAACTGGATGCCCCGTTGGCGTGAGGGGAGCCGGGAAAGGATGGGCCTCTCCCTGAGGACCGTCCCCGAGCCAGGCCCTGGGCTCTGGGCTGGGGGGTGGAATAGATGAGTCCTGGTCTCTCCCATGCGGGTCTCGTGCTTTCTAGGAGAAAGAGAACCGTGGGCCGGAAATTGCTCCCTGCCCTGATTGGCTTTAGGGGTGGGCAGTAGGAGCCCAGAGGAGAGGCTCTAAAACAAGACAGCCCAAGGGGTGTGTCGGAGGCCTCCTCAGAGCCTGCATGTGATCAGGGCGGCAGCTTCAGGCCTGGGGGAAGAGGTGGTACCGCAGAGGAAGGGCCTGGCTGGCCAAGGGCAGCAAACGGGCAAGTCAGTGCTGGGACCCTGTCGATTGGGGCTTTTTAAAGACCACCACGTCTGCAGGAGCCTGGGCTGTGGGGAGGGCTCAGCACTCTGCAGGCCACTTTGGAAGTGGGTGGCAGCTCCTGGGAGCCAGAGCTGTTCAGACTCCCTGTGAGCTGCCCTTTCAGCAGGTGGAAAAAGCTCATCCCTGGAGTTGAGAAGCTTGCTGTGGCTCACGTGGCTAGTAAGTGACTGTACCCGAAGTCTGCCTTCAGGGGCCTCGTCCTTCTCACCATCCTCTGCCTGGCTGTGGGGTTCTGATGTCCCCGGACCAGGTGACGATTGCATGAATGCCTACAGACCCTGGGAACAAGTGTTTATGGGGCAACATCCGTGTATATAGTGGGGGCTGGGACCATCTAGAGAAGCACAACCTACGCCCTGTTTTCCACACACTGAGAGCTGGAGGACTCAGGCGTGCCATGTGCGAAAGGCAATAATAACCGTGGGAGGTATTGGGGATCGAGGCGCGTCCCCCATCAAGACATGCTCGTGTCTTGATCGGCGTGCCTGTGGGGGATCCCACGTGTAACTAGGACCTTTGAAGATGTTATTATCAAAATGAGGACTCATATCTGTGAACAGCATCTTCAAAGCTCTTATTTAGGTGAGGCCAAAACTGAATCAGGGCAGGCCTTAATCTATAAGGCTAAGATGTATACGGAGAGGAAGCACTAGACAGAGGTGCACGGACTGGGCAGGAGAAGGAGACGCCAGAGGAAGCAGCCCTGTGACAGGGCAGAGTTCAAGCCGGTAACCCCAAGGACGGTGGCAAGCCAGCACCAGGACGCTGCCGACTCCAGGAGAAAGCGAGGCCTGTAGCCACCTTGCTGTTGAATTCCTAGCCTCCAAAACCGTAAGACACTAAACCCCCATGGTTTAAGTCAACCCAATATGTGGGGCTTGTTATAGCAGCCCTGGTGAACTAACAGGGGATAATTAACATAAGAAAGGGGACTCCAGGGCTGTGCACAGGCCACCTAGACGGTCAGGAGACCGTCCCCAACCTGCTGAGCCTCCTTGGCTGCCTCACGGTTGTCTCCGGGTGCCTGTGGCGCTGGGCTGGGTCTGTAATTCTCACTGCAGATGACCTGGGCTCCCGAGGGTTGGCCGCTCCTCCTGTTGTGAGCCGTTTGTTCAAGCAGTGCTGCATACCATCCTCATCACCTGCCTCTCGGACCTGCTTGCCTGTCCCTCCTCGGCCAAGGCCCTGCCTGCCAGCCTGGGGCTTTCTAAAACCCTGTCACCACATCCTGGATTCCAGGGCTCAGCTCTCCTCTGCCAACCATCCCATCCTTCCAGAATGTTCAATCCCAGAATGCAAATGAGGGAAGTTGGCCCCCGCTGCCTGATGCCCAGCCCTGTCCTCATCCCAGCCTCAGCCCTGTCCAGTCCTGCTGTGTGTTAAGAGAACCACGGTGGCATCATAGAAGAACCAGCCCTGGGATAATACAGGCTCTGACAACCTCAAGCACCTTCTCTGAGCCTCAGTTTCCTCATCTAGAAGTGGAGAGGCAGAGATCTCTGCCTCAGGGGGCCATTTGAAGACCGATGAGATGCTCAATGAATCTGAGAGGTCAAGGTGTTCAATCAGTAAACAGTGCCCGCGTTGTCACAGCAACAGCACCTCACCCCTGGGGGACGTGGACCAATAGCCTACAGCATGCATGGTTCAACATCCCACATTAACGACATAATTATGCACCGCTAATTTTGCACAGCTTTCTCTTTGTGCTATCTTTTGCTGTTCTTTGATGTGATGAGATAGAAGAAACAACAGAAAATTCAAGAGCAAGAGATTGCCTTTAGCAGAATCACCAAAGATGAGCCGTAGGCAAATTGGACCTCCCAACTCGGTGAATTTCCCGGAGTGCAGTCTCTGCCAGGTTTCCGTCCAGCAGGAGGGCCTGTGTCTTCTGTCAAGCAGAAGATCAAGAAGCTACCTGCAATATGGGGACCGGGTACAAGAAGAAGATCTGTGCCTTCAAACTCCGAGACACAGGCAGCCTTGAGACTCCTGCTGAGAGGAACACCTTTGCAACTGAGACAGACGGACAGACAGACAGGCAGGCCACGGGAATAGCAACTCACCCATCCTTGGTGGCACAGAATCTCCCGCGCCACATAATTGCTCTCTCACGCACTCCCTTATTCCTGTATGGCTAAATTTTCTTATGTTCAAAGCACATTTAGTGCTACTTTTCTGAAAAAGAATTCTGGACTCAGAGACCTTAGAGTTCAGCTAACCCCATAGTTTCCATGCTCTTTTGTCCAACAAAATTAAGCATCACCAACAAAAGCAACAGGTGTTAGTCCATCTGGTTGGAAACAGATGCAATGGGGACCCTAAGGCCCTGCCCACTGGCCCTCTCCCTCCCCCAGGCCTACCCTACTAGAGCCCTGTCCTCTGGGAAACAAGGTGTGGGATCCTCTGAGCTACTCCAGCCCTTTCACAGCCAGCAGTCCAAGGCCTCAAAGCACATGGAGTTGGTAATTCAATGACATTGTCTTGTTTTCTAACTGCAGGTTGTGTGCTAAGCAGATGAGCTTTCTGATGAGCCTACAAATTCCTTGGAGGTAGACGTCCAGGTTCGCTCCTCCCCCGGGGTCCTCTGGGCCCTGCTGAGAGGCAAGCGTTCTCAGTTATACTGACATGGGTTGAACCGCAGAGCTTTGGCAAATGTAACCCCCCAGAACAGGTGATTCCTGATGTCCCCCTGCACCACCACCCCCAGACAGTGGGATGTGTGACCATGTCTGGTTTAGGCCATCTGGGGAGCTAGAAGGGGCCTTGGGCTGTGTGCGCTCTAGCCTGACGAGGTGGGACCTCAGCCCCTCACCGTGACCCAGGGATGGGGAAACCAAGCCCCCTCAAGACACCAGTGGAGCAGCATCGTTGGCCACCCTGAGCCAGGGGCAGACAGCCAGCACCCTTTGAGCAGCC
>JAQZBX010054444.1:0-18644 GCA_029593785.1 Cabassous unicinctus
TGGGGGTGTGGGCGGTGGGGAGCATGGGAATCTCTGTAGTTTCTGAGTAATATTTGGGTAATCTAGGCACCTTTATAAAATGTATATATATATATAACAAATAACATTTATGTAAACAAATGCACATATATGCATATGTATTTATATATCATTTTACAAATAAAAAAAATTTTAAAAAAGGAAAAAAAAAATAAATATATTAACTAATTTAATCTCAAAAAAACAAAATAAATTAATTAATTAATTAAATCTCTTTCTAAATCTATACAATGAGTTCCTGCCTCTCTCCCCACTCAGTCCCATGTTTCTTATTGCCTGATGGTAATTACTACCTGAAGGTACCACCATCATCTTACTCCATCTGTCTAAAACCAAACATATCTTTTCCCTCAAACCAAAAATAGACTTTCCTATTTTTTCTTCTACTATCACAATTCTCTCAGTCACTCAAAACAGAACTTCATTCATTTTCATTCGTCCCTCCTTGCTCCTAAAACCAGGTCAAGTCTTCCTTCTTGTGCATCTGTCCCTACCCTTATTTCCACCGATAGTACCCTTCACTCAGCCCCATGAAGCCTCATGTGTGGACCACTCTAACAGCCTTCTAAAGAGTTTCACTGTCCATGGTCTCATCCTCCTCCAATCTCTCCTAAGAAGAGATTGTTATATGATAATATATAAAGATTGTGTAAGAGATAATCTAAGATTGCCAAGAGGTTAATATAAAAAATGTTACTTTGGTCTTAATTCTCCTGACTTTAAAAAAAGAGATTGCTCACTGCTAAACAGACAAAGTATAAACTGCTTATAAACCCCACTGAACAGACTCTACCATTTAGTCCAGAGGTTAGCAAATTACAATATAGCCCACAGGCCAAATCCAGCCGGCCACCTGTTTTGTATGCCATTAAGCTAAGAATGCGTTTTACATTTTTAAATGGTTTAAAAATATATCAAATGAAGGATGTTCACGTGGGAGATTGTGGGAGGTGTGGGGAGTGGGGCATATGTGAATCCCTATATCTTTTGTGTAACATTTATGTAATCTAAGTATCTTTTTAAAAAGAATAATAATATATATATATCAAAAGAGTAAGAATATTTCATAACTTAAATATGAAATTCAAATTTCAGTGCCCATAAAGTTTTATTGTAACACAGCTTCACTTATTCATTTATGTACGGTCTACAGCTGCTTTTGTGCAAGGGTGAATAGTTGCAACAGAGACTATATGTCCCATAAGGTTGAAAATGTTTATTAACTGGCCTTTACAGGAAAGGATTGCAGACTCCTGCTCTAGTCCAATCTACCTTTTAAGCCATAGCTCCTCTTACACCACTGACACATGCCCTCAATTTAGCCTTAAATTGGTCTATTTATCTATTGAGTTTCCTCCCTTTATCTTTTGCCTCATACCATTCCTTTAGTCTGGAATGCCCCTTTGCCCCTTTAAGGATAATAGAAACCTCACTCATCCTTCAAGGCTCAAACGCCACATCTTCTAGCAAAGCCATGATCACCATAACTAAAAATGTCCACTTCTTATATTTCTTACAATATCTTCTAGAACACTTAACCTATAATAACAAAAAATACAAGAAAATATAATTTATCTCCTCAACTATATTGCAAACTTATAGAATCTTATCAATGTTTTAATCTCATAGAGTAGCAAGCCCAGAAGCCTACATGTAGGTAGGTAACATAAACATATACTGAATTATACCTTGTTTGTTACCTAAAGAATTAAATAACTGTAATTATTAATAAAATTTTATATTTGTAAAAAAAAATTATGTTGGTGGTTTCTGGGTTTACTCTTTTCTGGGTAAACAAGCTATTTGATGAATAAAGGATATAAAATTTTAAGCTAGAAAGTAGAGCTCAACTACAAACTGATTTTACAATCTAAATTAAGCAAATTAGGGAAGCGGGTGTGGCTCAAAGGATAGAGCTCCCGTTTACCATATGGGAGGCCCTGGGTTCGCTTCCCGGGGCCTCCTTGTGAGGGCAAGCCGGCCCGCGCGGTGTGGTAGGCTGATGCAGCAAGACCTCACAACAGGAAGCGGGTGTGGCTAAATCGATAGAGCCCCCGTTTACCATGCGGGAGGCCCCGGGGCCTCCTTGTGAGAGCAGGCCGGCCGGCTGGCCCGGCGCAGTGGGCTGATGCAGCAGGACCTCACAGCAAGGGGGAGATAAGCAGACACGGAAAAAACACACAGCGAATGGACACAGCAAACACAAGCAGCAAGGGGGGGATAAATAAATAAATAAATAAATCTTTAAAATAAATAAATAAATAAAAATAAATAAATAAAGCAAATTACATAGCAATTCCTAAAGTGACTCAAAATAATTTAAAGATGTGTTTGTATTTTTTACCCCCATATCCTGACCTTTTCACCATGAACTTATCATACCCTATCATTTAACACTTTTCCCATTTCTTATTCCAAAAATCAATTATGTTTATGCAAGTGTATGAAGGGTTTTTTTAATATGGGGATGACATATGTGTGTGTACACATATGCTTATTGATCAACACAACATTTGGGAAATAGATATTTCATTAAGAATATATTAAGAACAAATGTTAGATTAATTTGATTGGCAGATTGAAACACTTACAGAAATTAAAGAAGAATTAAATACCTCTAGAATTGGCTGCTATTACTTACATATCCTGTTTATTTACAAATAAGTTTACCTGTTCATAAAGAAGAAAGGTCTTGTCTCTCTCGGATGTAAGAACCTTGACATTACCCTGAATTTCTGCCAAATGACGCTCATATTTTTCCAGCATGCATTTAAGTTCTTCACGATCTCTTGTAGTCTTCAAAAGCTCTACATCACAATTTGTACCCTACAATTATTATATAAGAAATTTAAAATTCTTCTTTGACATGTGGTCCTAACAGAAAGGGGCTACTCCTGGTAGTATTCTACGTGGGTAAATATGACAATACTCATAAGCAGAAATGTTGAAGAAAAGAGTTACAAAAACTTCTCTTTTAAACAGCCTCATCCCAAATTGCTCCACATTTGTCTGATTACCTCCCAATCACTACTAATGCTGGGGTGAAGAACCAACAGGTATGGTTCACTGTGCCACTAACGAAACTTCTGTCTCTCAAACTCTTTGATATAACAATTCTTGCCAAATCAAAATGAATTATTTCCAGATTAGGTAAATAAAAGAAAACAAGTTTTGAGCAAGAAACCCCAAAATATTTATGTTTCCAAAACTTACCCGGGAAGATGGAGAAGGGCGTCTTGGACTTTTAGATCTACTTCTGATCATCTTTCTCAAATTTTGAGCTTCACTCTTGTAGTAATTTCTGTCTGCTTCTAAAGTCTTGACAAAGGAATCAAGTCTGGAAGGAGATTTATTTTGTGCTTTTTCACTCTCTAAAATTATCTTGCCAAGGAGGAAAAAATTAGGCCATTATTTCAAGCTAAACTATAGCATCATTTTTTAAAAGAAATTTGAAAACAAATAGGACCCTTAAAGTATTAAATTTGGTACTTTAAAAATAGAACATTTTAAGAATAGTTAAGTAATACTTTTTAAAAAGCAGTTAGATATCTTCCTTTTCCAGCATTTCTGGATGTGCTATATATTTATTTAACTGAAAGCTCCTCTAAATTTACTGAATAATTTTGGAGGAAAAATGGTAAATAAATTTCAGAGAGGCCAGAGATGTCCACAGACCTAGTACGAGTTCTAGAAATGGAATTAATTTGCTTTAGAAAAACTTATATGCTATTAAAGCATCTATTTTATAGAATTAGTTTTCTTCAATAATTGTTCAATAAATGAATAAATTAAATAAATGCTAGATCTGTCCTTATTTGTACATACTTTCAAGTGCATTCCCATGAATGCCCATTCACTTTAATATAGTTAGAAGTATTTCTTTTATAACGTTTATTTTACCAATAATTTATTGGGAGAAAAGTACAGATATATCTTCAAAGTGTTTCAAATATTTTAAATAACATTGAAACATCTAAACAGAGCAGTTTTCATTTCACATTGTTCTAAAAGAAAACATATTACTAAGAATTAAGTAACAAAATTAACGTCTTAAAAAAACATTATTAAAGGGAATAAAAGTTAATGTGTAGACAAATGCATCTTACATTTGGGGAATTATTCAGTCCTCATTTTATATCAAGTAATAGCTAAGGGTATTAACAAACCCAACCAAAAGCTCTGTGTCCCTCTAGTATAGAAAGGAGCAATGATGCGACAGAGCAAGGGAAGCACTGCTCTTACAGATGGGATTACCTCTGTGCCTGAAGCCGTGGATGCTGCTATTGGTAAACAAAAATGTATTACTGGTCACAAAAGGCATGAGTGCCAAATTTTATATATAAAATTTTGTAATCTCATTAACCCAATAAAATTATTCCTTAACACATATTAGTGAAAAATATACTTACAGATCTAAGCCTTTCTATTGTATCCTCCAATACTACTATATTATTTTGCTGGCAAATGAGTTCAACCTGAAAAACAAGCCAAAAAAATTAAAATACTTTTATTTAGATTAAAAATTTTTAAACTGCTTTAATAGGAAAGAGAACATCAAAAAAGGAACTCATTTAAAAATAAAAACATGAAATATTTTAAGAAAGAAAAGGAAAAGACAAACTACCCCTGTATATATTCCTTTCCTTTAATGGAAAAAGGAACCTAGGGCAAAATACAGCAGTTCTTTTAATTTATATAATGTTTTGGATAAAATATTAATAGATTCTACTTTACTGAATTACTCCACATGAACTGGGACAAAATGTTAAGAGTAATTATAATTCCAAAGATAACAAGGAAGAGATAAAATGACTGTAATAAAAGAAACCTTACGAAATAATCCCAGTCAGAAGTGATTGCTCTCTCCTCTGACCTCCTTTAATAGTTTAGTTCAATCCAATCCACAAAGTACTTTTTGCATCAATACTATGACATTTAACATATCCAGTATTTTGGTATAGTTGTCTATAGTCATATATTTACCCATGACTAGATTGTAAGTTCCTAGAGCACAGCAGCTAAGTTTTTATACAAAGCTGTAAGGTTCCTTGCAAACAGTTGGCACATTTGTTTAATGAATGTGTTCTGCAACTCATAAACATCCTCCTTGTTATTCTAATTTTGTCTGCTATATTTTGAATTTCAATTTCCTGGGATCATTGCTCTTCATCTGTTTATTAGCTCAACGTTCTCTTCTTGAGATCTCTCTGAAAGTCGCATTTAATTTTATGTAATATTAAGGGGGGTTATTGTTTGAAATATAACTTATGTATAGTTATATCTTACGTATAGTTTTGTATAGATACTTTTCAATGTTTTAATTTATACTACTATGTAGCCACTAAAAAGAAATGGATTTATTTTGAATGATTTGTAAAGATGCCCATACTAAATTAAGTGAAAAAAAATCATATTATAGAATAATTCTCTAATATGACCTATTCACATAAAAAATAAATTTACACACACATTCTACATGCAAATGGAACATAACCAATGAAATGTTAACAGGAATAGAAGGATTGCAACCAGGTAGAGTAAGGTATGATTATGGTAGATGTTATTTTCTTCATTATAATTTTCTATATAGACTGAATTTTTTATAATAAACACGTATTGCTTTTATAATGATAAAACAATAATGCTGACTAAATTCCAAAGAATAAGAACAACTGGCCCAAATGAAAAAAATGCTACTCCAGAGTTTTAATTTATTTAATAATTGCTTAATGAGTGCCTGAATGGTATAGTAGTAAATAAAACAGACAAAATTCTCTGCCTTCATGAGCTTACATTCCAGTCAAAGAGAGATAAACAAAAGATATTAGGCAAAATGTATGTCAGAGAGTGACGTGCCATTCAAAAATTTTTTAATGAGCGCTAATATATCTGTCCTAGGTACTTGACATTTAAGAGTAAAAAAAACAAACTAGGATTCCTGCCCTCAGGAACTTTATATTCCAGGTGGGGTATAAAGACAATAAAAATAACCTAACAAGTAAATAAGTGCATGGCACATTAGAAAATGAAAAGCACAGCAAAGGGTGTTGGGAGGGACAGCTGGAATTTGACTTAGAGGAGGGAGGGAGTTAGACATATGAAAATCTGGGAGAGGGGCATTCCAAGCAGAAGGTATAGCTAGAACAAAGTTCCTAAAGCAAAAGAATGAATGTGTGGTGAGTTCCAAGAAATAGCAAGGAGGCCAATGTAGCTGGAGCAGATTGAGGGAAAGAGAAAGTAGTAGGAAAGCGCTACAGAGAAAAATAAAGCAGGGAAGAAGAAAAGAGAATGAGTACGTGTGGCTGTGTGGGTTACAAACTTAAATAGGCTTTACACATGCTGTGCATACAGTATGTTCTGAAATACTTTTTGACTGCTGAATCACATAGAAAAGTAAACTAATGGCATGGGCTACCATAGATACCATAGATGTCAATTAAAAATTAAATTAAAAGGTATATGAAGAAACAAACCATGATAAAATTGCAAATTTGCTTTTCAGATTTCAAACAGTTACACTCAATTATCTGAGAAACATATTAAGGCAAGAATGATAAACTCAAGATAGGAAGACAGAAAGAGGCATATAGCTGTGGTAGTGTTAACATTTGTTCACAAATTCTCTGCTACTCCTCCCTTCTAAAGGTAGAGCTTAACTTCCTTCCCTTTGAGTGTGGGCTATAGTGAGTGGCTCCTTATAATGAACAGAATAGGGCTGGGCCCCAACAGGCACTGCAGATTTCCTCCCTGTGGTCTCTCCTGGATCACCTGCTCAGGGGTGAGCTGGCTGCCATGGGGCATGCATCAAGCACCCTACAGAGAGGCCCACCTGGCAAGGAGCCTGGGCCACCTACCAACAGCCAGCAGCCACCCGAGTGAGCCACTTCAGAAGCACATCTTCCAGTGCCATCCAGCCATGACTGCGGCCTGGCCTTCATCTGGTTACAACTTTCTGAGAAACCCTAAACCAAACCACCCAGTTAAGCCTCTCTTGGATTCCCAACCCACAGAAACTGTGAGACAGAAATGTTTGTTGTTTTAAGGCACTAAGGTGTAGGGGTAATTTGCCATGCAGCAATAGATAATATAATAGTAGGTACTCAAAACATTTCAGTGGAATAAATGATGGAAATTACTCTGTTGACCTTTAGAAATATGACTAAATGAAACATTTCCCATTAAACAAATTGAATAATGTAGTATCATCTATTGCAATTCTAGGAAACTTAACAGTAGCTTTAGACTTAAATTCTTCCTCCACATATCTAGAACATAATCTTTAACAGTAAAAGAACCCAACATTCTTTCCCAGCTCTCAAATTAGAAATTGTCTTGTTTCAATCTCTAGCCCACAAATTAGATAAGAAGACTCTCCTTAGTAACTGTAAATCCAAACTGCACACTCAATGACTTAAGGATAACAACATGCATTAGGGCTCACATATCCACCATCGGTCATACATCCTTCCAAACCCAATCTACCCTGGGACATCCACTTAGAGAAGTCAGTTATTTCCTGATTTCAGAGCATTCCATTAATCTAGGAATAAAGGATGTATTCCCATATGTCACCTCCTTGTTTAGCAATCCATGTTTCCCTTCATCAGTAATGCTGTCTCTACTCTAAGACAGCCACTCCCCTCTTCACTGAACAGTTTTCCAATTCTCGGATATACTCCTGACAGTCCACAGTATGTATATACATCTATTTCCTAGAAACATACTTTTTTGAGTCAGGCAAAATTTCCATCTGTGAATTAATAGTTGCAGTTCTAAGAACACAGACACTAATGACCCTTTCTAAAACTGATGGCTTCTAAACAGGGCACTCTCTTCACTGGATTTCAGCCAGCTAGGCTTCCCTTAGTCTTGTATATTTTTGTCCCTCCCCTTAATCATACCCTGACTATCAAAGCATGCAGTTCGTTTTTTCTTTGTAGAAGAAAAAAGCAGTTTAAAAAACACTAATTCAGAGCTCTTTAATTTGAAGACTTTTATAATTAAGGTAAATAATGTACTGAAGTTACTGAAATAGTGAACTCAATTATGTTGTGAAAGAATAATTATTCTTAAAGAAATTAACAATTCAAATAAAAAACTTTATTGAAAAAAATTTTAAACTATCTAAGCTAGTTTGAAATGACCTTCAAATACTTTAGTAGCAATCACTATAAGGTAAATAATCCACAGGTTGGAAACAAACATTCTTATCTGCTCTCTGAAATCTTCTCCTAAGGTTCTTCTCCGGGAAACATTGTTAGAGAAGACTGTGTCCTTACTTTGGAGTAATAAACTTCATGTATTTACACATTCCATTATTCAGACTTTTCACTAATTTCAACTTTCTGATCCTTTAAGCAGTCTAAAGCAGTGAGGTTTACTACATAAATATACATACCATCCTAGAGTTCATCACTTGTGCTCATATGTTCAAATACAGAAACAAATTATGCTCTAACACTTATATTCTCAACCAGATCATTTATTGACTTAAATACAGTAAAAGAATGTTTAAGAAAAAAACACAAATTTTAGGAAATTACCTTATTACAGACACATTTACATATTTATCATTTAAAAACTCAACAGGTTTTATTTTTTGGCCTCCAAACATGTTCTGATTTTTGCTTATAAGACACTAGGGAGCAATGAGGGGAAAAAATTGTCTTCATTTTATAACTGTGTTTAAATTCCTAGTTTCTAAATTTCATGGCAGAGCACTAAAACTCAGTCAAAAATAAAATGCTTTTCAAAATATCATAAAGTTACAGCAATTTAAACATCATATTAGCACAGAAGGTAAATGAATCAATAAATCTAAATAAATTTCAGAAACATATCCGTGTACATAGGGAAATTTATTTATTTATTTTTAAAGATTTATTTATTTATTCATTTATCCCCCCCTTGCTGCTTGTGTTTGCTGTGTCCATTTGCTGTGTGTTTTTTCTGTGTCTGCTTATCTCCCCCTTGCTGTGAGGTCTTGCTGCATCAGCCCACCGCGCCGCGCGGGCCGGCCTGCTCTCACAAGGAGGCCCCGGGAAGCGAACCCGGGGCCTCCCATATGGTAAACGGGAGCTCTATCCTTTGAGCCACACCCGCTTCCCTAGGGAAATTTAGTATCTGCTAAAATGGAACTTGAAATCAGTGGGAGGATAAGCTAGTCTATACTACCTCTTACTAGAGCAAAAAGAAATTTCATACTAGAAGAAAAAAGTTTAAAAGTTATTTAAAAGTATTAAAGAAAACTTTGGAAAATATTTGTGTAGTTTTGAGGTGAGAAGGCCTTCCTAAATAAGAATAAAAAGAAATCAGTAAAGACTTACAAATTTACCCACACAGAAATTTAAAACTTTTGAAAAAAAAATTTTAAGTGTGAAATAAATTGTCCATGTGAAAACAGACATACAAAAACGGTGGAAATATATGCATTTATTTGTTTGTAGATGTTTCTGCAAAGAGACTTATTAGAGAGGGAACACACAAAACATCCCTGTTGCTTGTAGTTTTTACAATTTTCCTATTACTTAGGAAATTTTTTGAACAAATTTTTTAGAGAAATAAAATGTGACATACAATACACTTTAATCCTTAGAATAGACATTTAAATATAATGCCAAACCAAAAGGCTTTCAAATACTATAAATGTCATTTTTATAATAATTACATAGTTTTAAAAGTAAAGTTAAAAATACTGATCAATGGTAAATCTAATACCTTTGCTTCTTCAAGTTCCTTGTCAGCAGTATCAACCACAAAATTTTTCTCTTTTTCTAGTTGCTCTGCTAGTTGGTCAATTTTAATCAATTCTTTACAAAGATGCTCATTGTGGCTGGTTAAATTCTCTACTTGACTGCTTACCACCTCCTTACTATCCAACAGTTTCCTAACACATTCTTCCAAGCCATGATTTTTCTGTTTGAGATCTTCAATCTGTTATAATTAGAAATAAAATAATCACATTAACATCTTTCCCTTAGTTTCCCTGAGGAAGGCAACTAGGTGACTGGAATCAGGAAGGAGGCTTGCTTCCCTGGGAAGGAGACTTACTTGTATAACTTTTTGTACTTTCTGAATTTTGTATATGTGAATGTATTTGAAAAGATACACTCAACTTTTTAAAAAAATTTCATAGCTACATTTTCCAAAACAATTTACGCTTTATTTAAAAATTACTTAATTGCTATTGATTTTAGCCAAACAATTTAAAAAATGGGCACATTTTACATCTGCAATAAAAAAGCCAGTCTTGAAATTATTTAATTTTAATTAAAAATATCATTAATTAAAAGTGTTCTTTAGAATTAAATTTCTAATTACAGTAACCAAAAACTTTTAATTCTTTAGAAAAGTCTTTTAGAACATACTAGTAACTTACTTGACTAAGCTAAATACCAAATCAATCAAGTATTTGCTGACTAACGTGGAGGACCACAGCTTTCCTTCCCAGTCTACTAGCAACCCATCAATGGATGAAGAAAAGGGCAGAAAGAGCCTTTTTTTTAATCACCAAGGTATCCAAATGCCTTTAAAGAAAAAAAAAAAAATTAGATTCATTGAACAACTATTATATGCCAGAAACTATGTTAAATTCCAAAGATACAAAGAAAGATTAGGTAACTTCCCCCAGGAACTTATTGTTTAGTTGAAGAAATACACAAATGAACAAGGAATTGTAATACAATATGTTAAGACCATAACAAAAATATCTGTAAGATAAAGTAGTGGTACAAAAGTTCTTTTTCATATTATTTGTCTCTCATTGCATTTTTTTTTTCAAGAATTCAAAATGCAATTTTATTTCTGCATTGATCTTAAACTACGAATTGCACTTTTTTTGCAATTCACTTCTTTAAAAATTGTTAACAAATCAATTTTATTGATACATGTTAACAAAGCATACTCTTTTGTACTTTAAACACATTTATTAGGCACCTATTATGTTCAAAATACAGTATTGGTACACTGTGAAAGATGCAAAATGAGAGAAGAAATAGTCTCTGTCCTTAAGAAACATCTAAAATGGTTATATCCCTGATATCTTAGTTCTAATGGCATTTTTGCCCTGATATTGTCCTCTTTAAATAACTACAGCGATAGCTCCTTCCAAACCATCAAATTAAGTTTTCTTTTAAAATATAAAACTTATCTATAATTTGTTACTATATACTGGAATATCCTAAAGGTCAGGAATTATTTTTTAACTAAATATGCTACGATATCACTTCTTATACTCAATAAATATATACTAAAAAGCATGATAAAAGCCATTATTTAATCCAACTTTGACTTTTGTATTTTTAAGGCACACTAACTTGTGAGATTTAAAGGGAAACAGCTTGAATTTTTCAAATCCAGGAAACAAAAATTTTGAAGAATTTTAAAAATAAATTTTTTAAAAGGAAAACTATAGCCCTATCAAGATGGCAGAATGAGATACTTCAGGTCTCAGTCCTGAAGAAATACACAAGCTTTGAACAACCAGCAAGAACTGGCAGAAATAGCTTTCTAAAAACTGCCCCCAAAACACTTAAAGGACTGCAGTAACAGGCAAGCGCTAAATCAAGAAAAAGGCTACTTAAAAGCTGTAGGCTCTTGTGGCACCCTGGCTGGCCCCTGTCCCACCCCTCACTGTATTGGTGTGGAGCCGGCCCATGGTCCCAGTGCAGATCCCTGGTCCCATTCCAGAGGGAGCAGAGTAAGCCTCCTGTACATCCAGGGAGCTTATATGTCTGGCCCAATTGGTCTGGTGGTGGTCTGAAGGACTTATGATCCCAGAACTTGCCTTGTGTATAGGTGGCTCAGTGCTCCTGCAGAACACCATGGGAGAACAAGTGGTGCTGTCTGGGAAAAGGGGCTGCTGGCTATAGGGCCCAAGACCGTGAGGAAACTGTTTCCTAGGGACATTCAGAAGCCTGGAAATGGGAAATGGGAAATTCGTAGGGCCACATACGCATGCCCAAGACAAGACACAGGACAAAAGAATCAGGGAGGCCCCCATACATTGGCCTGGAGCTATTCTCCAAACTCACCATAATCTCTGAAGGAGAGCAATTATACAGGTCAATCTGCAAACTTTGGGAAAGGTGTTTTCTTTTTTATCCTTTTGTTGTTGTTGTTAGCGTCTGCCAATCAAGGAAAGCACTGTCATAACATATGCTTAAGGAACACCTAGATGATTCAAAGTCTAAATTCCAGGGATAACACACTAAAATATGAAAATGCCCAGGTTTCAACAAAAGATTTCAAAACATACAAAGAAACAGGAAGAGATGGCCCACGCAAAGGATAAGATTAAAGCATTAGAAACTATAAATGAGAACCAGACCTGGGACACAACAGAGAAAGACTTTATAAAAATGGCCCTAAATATGCTCAAAGAGCAAAAGGAAAACGTGGACAAAGAACTAAAGGAAATCAGGAAAATGATAGATGAGCACAAAGAGAACATCAACAGAGTGATGGAAATTATGAAAAGGGACCAAACAGAGCTGAAGACCACAGTAACAGAAATTTAAAATTCCCTGGAGGGGTTCAATAGCACATTGGAGCTGGCAGAAGAATCAGTAAACTTGAAGATAAGATAATTGAAATCATTCTGTCACAGGAGCAGAAAGAAGGAAGTATGGAAAAAAATGAACAGAGCCTAAGGACCCAATGGGACACCATCAAGTGTACCAATATATGCATAGTGGGAGTCCCCAAAGGAGAAGAGAGAAAAAGAGGCAGAGAGAATATTCAAAAAAGAAATGGCTAAAAACTTAATTTTACAAATTTAACAAAAGACATGAATATGCATATCCAAGATGCACAACAAACTCTAAACAAGATAAACCCAAAAAGACTCACACTGCAGCATATTAAAATCAAATGGGAGCGGATTTAGCTCTAGTGGTTGAGCTCCTGCCTCCCACACGGGAGATCCTAGGTTCAGTTCCCAGCGCCTCCTGAAAAAACAAAAACAAACAACAAGCAAAACAAACAAACAAAAAAAACAACTCAGGGAAGCCAATGTGGCTCAGTGGTTGAGTGCTGGCTACCCACATATTAGGTCCTGGGTTTAATATCCAGCCACCAGTACCTAAAAAAAAAAAAAAAACCAAACCATAGAATGCCAAAGCTGAAATGAAAATTCTGAAGTCACATCCAAGGGAGCCTCAATAAGAATAAGTGTCAATTTCTCATCAGAAAGCCTGGAGGCAAGAAGGCAGTGGATGACACATTTAAAATGCTAAAAGCAAAAAACTTCCAAGACTTCTATATCCAGCAAAACTATCTTTCAAAAATGAAGGAAAGATTAAGACATTCCCAGATAAACAAAAGCTGAGGGAGTTCGTCACTAGACCGGCCCTCAAGAAGATGCTAGTTTTGCAGTTTGAAAGGAAAAGACAATACACAGATTTAAGCTGCATGAAAAATTAAAGATCTCCAGTGAGGTTAATGCCATAGGTAAATATAAATGCCAGTACTACTGTATTTTTGGTTTGTAACTCCACTTTTTATTTCCTACAGGATATAAAAGGCAAAAGCATAAAATGTAATGATAAATTAGTGAGCTTGGACTCAATTTATAAATATGTAATTTGTGAGAATTACATAAAGGTGGTGGGATGGAGGATATAGGAACATAGTTTGTGTATACTAATGAAGTTGATTCCAAAACAAACACTATTGTTATCAATTTAGGATGTTAAATTTAAGCCCCATGGTTAACTACAAAGGAAATACTGGAAAATATGCAAGCTCATGGAGAAAGAAATTTCTTAGAGTATGGGCTGCAAAGGGGGAATGGGGAGTTAATGCCTAATGAGTTTAGGACTTCCGTGTGGGGAGACGGGAAAACTTCAGTAATGGAAAGTGGTAAGGGTGCTGCAATATTGTGAATATGATTAATCCCATTAGATTGTATGCTTGGAGTGGTTGAGATGGGAAAGTTTATGCTGTATAAATGTTCCTACAATTAAAAAAAAAAAGGCAACTAAAGAATCAATGAGACTTAAATGCAATACATGCTCTTGGATAGAATCTATATATAGAGGAGAAAAGGCTCAAAGGAACATATAAAAATGGAATACAGACTGCAGTTTATATCAATGTTAAATTTCTTGAACTTGATAACTGCACTTAAGGTTGTGACATAAATGAAAATACTAGTTTTTAGGAAACGTAGATGATAGTATTAAGTGTTCACGGAGCATGATTATACCACCTACACTCACATGTTCAAAAAACGGAAAAATAGACAGCTAGAGAGAGGGATAGAAAAGAATGACATGGCAAATGTGACAAAATGTTAAAATTCATGGATCTGGGTATGGCAGGGATAGGGCTATGTTGGAGTTCTATACATGGAGTTTGTATTAACTGTCTTAAGTTTGAAAGTATAATTTTTTTAAAAAAGGAAAATTATAGATCTGTTATTTCCTTATTTTTGCCTTTTAGACAACTGGCCTGAATTAAAGCAATACCTTCTACTCTTCTTTTTTGGTCCCCTCCCATAAAATGTCAGAAATGCAAATATGAATGCAAATTCAGAAATGCAAATTTGAAGTCACTCCCATGACATTATGGTGCCTTATTGCTCTGAGAAATTTTTTTTTTTTGAGGTACTGGGGCCGGGGTTGAACCTGGGACCTCATATGTGGGAAGCCAGCGCTCAACCATTGAGCCACATCAGCTCCCCTGAATTGACTTTTTCGTTTGCTTATTTTTTTTTTTTAGGAGGCACCGGGGACCGAACCAGGGACCTCCCATGTGGGAAGCAGGTGCTCAACCACCTGAGCCACATCCACTCCTGAGAATATTATTTTTAAAATACCATTTGTGTTCCAAATCCTCCTGACCTGTCCAGCCTAATTTTCCATCACCATCAATTATACCTAAGCTACAACAATGCCACTACACACACTCATTTTTAAACCTATTTTAAGTAAATTGTTAGAAATGTTATAGACTTTATGTCACAGAATTATCCTTATGAGGATCCTCAAGGAACTTTGCTCAGGTACCAATCTCAGGAAAAAATTTGCTTTTATATACCAGTTTGTTATCTTATGGACCACAAATTCTTTAAATGGTTATTTCCTTCTTGCCTTTGCCTCTAACAACTTGTACAGAAAATGAACGGAATGATTTCCTATCTATACTTTTTATTCTCATCTTTGGATTTCATGAAGTTTCCTTATTTTCTCCTACCCTTATTATCAGAGCTACTATCATTCATAATAATTTTATAAACTACCAGATGTGGGGTAAACAGATAGGCTTTATCTATTTGTCTTTCTGCCTTTGTCCACGGCCTCTACTGTATTAGCTTTTACCCCACCCCAACAGTAAAACCATGTTTGCTAATCTTCCAGTGCAATAGGAGAGGTTAAATGCTTCTCCTCTTGCTGTTCCCCCCATAGAGCTTCTTATATTTCTTATCTTAGCATTTTATCAGATATATTGTAATCATTTGTTTACTTGTCTGTTCCTTTTGCTAAATTCTAAGCTACTTAAGGGAAGGGACTACATCCCTCATTTCTATGTCATCATAGTTCGTTTCTCTATCATTTACTATGCATCTAGCACATAATGCTTAAATTACTGTTAAATAAACATAATAAACTATTAAAAAAAAATGAACTCCCCTCATCTCTACATCAAACCCTAGTTTTACTAAACTCTAAGACATAAGTACTTCAGAAGAGACAGTATAGAGTAGAAAAGTGTGGGCTTTGGATTTAGGCAGACTTAGGTATAAATTCTCTCTCAGTTTATTACCAGTTATGAACCTTGAGCAATTTACTGTATTTTCCTGATCCTAAGAGATGCATCTGACTTCAGAAAAAATTTAATGTAAGCATCTTATCATCTGTTAAGTGGAGAGAAAATGTACATATAGCCAGAGAGATTAAAGTTCAAGTAAAATTTCTAGCAGGTAATAAGTACTCAAAATGTAGCCTTTATTTTAAAACCTTTTATTTTTGAAATAAAGATTCAGAGGAAGTTGCAAACACAGTACAGAGAGGTGACCTTCACCACTTTCGCCCGAAAGTTACATACTAAATAATTATAGTAAAATATCAAGCCCAGATACCTGATCTTGGTACAACGTGTATGCAGAGTTCTATATCATCTTATCACATGTAGACTCCTGTAACCACCATCACAATCAAGATACAGAACTATTCCATCACCACAAAGACTGCCCTCCTTCTACTCCTTTATATTCACACCCTGTTCTTCTCCATCCCTATTAGACACCACCATTCAGTTGTCCATCTCTGTAACTGTGTCATTTCAAGAATGTTACATAAATAAAATCATACAGTATATAATATTTTGAACTTGGCTTTTTCAGTTGGTATAATGTTCTTGAGATCCATTCAAGTTGTTGCATATATCAATAGTTTATTCCTTTTCACTACTGAGTAGTATTCCATAGTATGGATATATCTCTGTTTAACCATTCACCTATTGAGGAAAAATTTTAGTTGTTTACATTTTGGGGCTATTAAAAACATAGCTGCTATGAATAACTGTACTGGTTTTTGAACAGACATAAGTTTTCATTACTCTGGGATAAAAATGCCCATGAATACAATTGCTGGGCTAAATAGTAAATAATAATGTTATAAGAAACTGCCAAGCTGTTTTTGAGAGTGGTGATGCCATTTTACATCACCACCAGCACTGAAAGATCCGGTTTCTTCAATTCCTCACCAGCATGTGGTATTGCCACTATTTTAAAAAAAACAACCAAAAACTGTTGTAATAGGTGTGAAAAATCTCATCATGATCTTTGTATTTCTGATGTCTAGAGGCTTATGATCTATGAACACAATATGTCTCTCCATTTATTTAGGTCTTCTTTGATCATTTCTGAGTTTTTAGCATAAAAGTTTTGTACATATTTTGCTAGATTTATACATAAGGAATTCATTTTCTATTTGAATAAGTGGTATTGTATTTTAAAGTTTTGTTCTGTTTGCTAACATAACTACAATTTTTCCATATTTGTCTTATATCCTGCAAATCCTGCAACCTTACTGAACTCACTTATTAGTTCTACGAGGTTTTATTTGTAGATTTTCACGTAGATTTTTCAACATAGTGCATCATGTCATCTGCATACAGAGGTAATTATATTTCTTCCCCTTTGATCTGTATGCCTTTTACTCACTCATTGCCTGGCTGGAACATTCAATATTATGTTGAAGTGGTAAGAGCAGACATCCTTGCCTTGTTACCACTCATGGAAGGAAAGCATTTAGTCTTTTCACCACTAAGTATGATGTTAGTTGTAGGTTTTTGTAGATGTTCTTTATCAAGTTGAGGAGGTTCCCCTCTTATTCCTAGTTTGCTTGGAGTTATTGTGAATAAGTGTTGAATTTTATCAAATGCTTTTTCTGTAAGTGAGATGATCATATGATTTTTCTCCATCAACCTGTTAATTTCATGGACTTCATTCGATTTTTCAAATATTGAATCAGCTTTGCATCCCTGAAATGAATCCAACTTGACCATGATCTAAACTTTTATATATTGTTGAATTCTATTTGCTAATATTGTGCTAAGAATTTTTACAGCTATATTCAAGAGAAATGTTGACATGTATCTTTCTTTTTGCACTCTTTGTTTTGGTATCCAGGTTATACTGACCTCACAGAACAAACTGGAAAATGTTCTCTTCTATATTCTGAAAGAGTCTGTGAAGAATTGGTATTAATTCTCCTTTAAACAACTGGGAGAATTCTCCAATTAAACTAGCAGAGCCAGGAAGTGGATGTGGATCAGGCAGCTGGGGCCTGTCTACCACATGGGAGGTCCTGGGTTCAGTTCCCGGTGCCTCCTAAAGAAAAAAAGCAAGACAGCAAACTGATGCGATGGGCTGTGGCAGCAAGCTGACACAATAAGATGATGCAACGAAAAGACGCAATGAGGAAACAAAATGAGACACACAACAAGCAGGAAGCAGAGGTGGTTAAAGCCATTGGGCACCTCCCTCCCACATGGGAGGTCCCAGGTTTGGTTCCTGGTGCCTCCTTAAAAAAAATATTAGTAGACACAGAGAGCACACAATGGACACAGAGAGCAGACAGCGACTGCAGACAATGGGGAGGTCGGGGGAGAGAGAAATAAATAAGTCTTTGAAAAAACAAACAAAAAAAAAACCCAGCAGAGCCTGTAGATTTCTTTTGGGGGAGGTTTTTAATTATGAATTCACTTCCTGAATAGTTGTAGGGCTACTGAAATTACTTATTTCATATTGCTAATTGTGGTAGTTTGTTTTTCAAGGAAGTGGTCCATTTCATCAAATGTCAAATTAATATGCACAGGGAAGCGGGTGTGGCTCAGTGGATAGAGCCCCCGTTTACCATATGGGAGGCCCGGGTTCGCGTCCCGAGGCCTCCTTGTGAGGGCACGCCAGCCTGAGCTGTGGGCTGATGCAGCAACCTCACGGCAGGAAGCGGGTGTGGCGCAATGGATAGAGCACCCGTTTACCATATGAGAGGCCCCAGGTTCGATTCCGGGCGCCTCCTTGTGAGGGTAGGCCGGCTAGCGCGGCACCATGGGCTGATGCGGCAAGACCTCACAGCAAGGGGGAGATAAGCAGACAC
>JAQZBX010054445.1:0-18645 GCA_029593785.1 Cabassous unicinctus
AAAAAAAAAAAAAAGAAGGTGGAGGAAGGAGGACACTGGCAGATCCAAGAGACTTAAGGAAACATATTCAATGCCTGGTCCAAGATTAGAGATGGGTTTGGACAAATCTACTGTAAAGGATTTCTTTGGACAACTGGGGAAACATGGATGTGAAATATTCCAATGAGATGAAATTTACTGTAATGGAAAGGTGGATGCTGTTGACTTTAAAAAAAGAAAAAGAAAAAGAAAGCAGATCACCAAACAGGAGATATACTACGATGCCACATACATTTTTTCAGTATAGAAGAACCCAGAAGAAAGGTGCTCGGCGTGCCGGCTTACCGATTGATCTTCCTCTTCTGCTGGGATTTAATCATGGTGCTCTCTTCATCCCTCTTCTTCAGGACCTGGAAGTTGTACTCTAACTTCTCTTGGTTTAGCTGATAAGTTGCTTTCATCTGCTGAAGCTGTTGCTCAAGAATCTAAATTTAAAGTTTAAAAAAAATAATAATAATTGGCCCGGGTACAATGCGTTGTGCCTGGGAGCTCACGATCGTCCATTCTGGAGGCATGTCAGAGGAACCTTAGGGACAAGTGCCTCGACCTGGATTCTTAGGAAATCAGTAGAGGCGGGTCAATGGGCACCAGATAAAATACAAATAATTCAGCTGCAAGCTAAAGCCTATGTACCAAGAAAGATCACAGGTAGCGCTTTCAAGGCCACCTAACCCTGGTACTTTGCACTAATACATAAACTAAACCCGTTAGGGATCTGAACAGCCCTGCTAGAAACACCATAAAAATTAATATTGTCACAAAAGCTTGAAATTTCCCTCCCCTGACCTTCCGAAGTGGCCGTGTTAGTGCTCAGCAAATCAGGGTCATCCTAAAGAAGGACAGACACCATCTGCCTTACTTTCTGGATTTCCATTAGCCGTGCCCATTCATCCAGCGAGGACGTAGTGGGTTCCTTATATAAGCCAGCCACTGCTCTAGCTGCCGGGAAAACAATGGCGAAAAAGGTACAGTCCCTGCTGTCTGAGAGGAGAGAGACAGATAAACGAGCACCAGTGAAAAGAAGCAAGACAGGGGTAAGCACGGGGCGTGGGGCCAATGGGAGGAGCACTTTCCTGAGCTGTGAGGGGCCAGGGAAGGTGTCCCTGAAAGGATGGCAGCAGCACGTGTGACTGAGACCTGGAGAGTGGGCAGGAGTTACTCAGGTGGACACCTGAGGTGGGAAACTCTAAGCAGAGCAAACAGCCCAGATGAAGACAGAAAGGCAAGAGAGAGTGAGGGACTGTGGGAAACCAGCAGTGGCTGAGGATGTGAGGCCCGAGGTAGGCAATGGTCAGCAATGGGGCTGACAGAGCAGCAGGGCCTCACCAAGCTGAGGCTTTAAAGAACCATCCCGAAGGCAGTGGAGAGCCACTACAGATGAGAAGGGGATTGTAGAGAGAGCACTCTTGAGAAAACGTTAGGAGCGGCACGACTGCAGGCAGGGCAAATACACACTGGTTGGCTGCTCCTGCCTTTCCTGAACGAAAACGCAACTGTATTCAGACCTCGAGAAAACACCCACTTGCAGTGCTCTCTCGAGCCTCCTTCCCATCTCTCTCCACTAGCTACAGACCCACACCTAGGAGTCAGCTGAGGAAGTGATTCCAAGCAACGATCACAACCTCCCATTGGGTCATCCTCGAAGAGGGCAGCTGGCGATGAGGTAACACACAGAATAAAGGACATGAAATTCCCGAGCTGCTCGTGGAACCTGGCAGTCCCCACACTGAGGGAATTCGCCAAGTGTACTATACTTAACTCTCACAGACACTTTTAAATCTCCATTATGGGACAGGTACTTGAACATGTCCTTCAGAAAGAAGCCTACAGTATCTACATATAAAAATACATACATATATATATATATATATAGTTTTTGTGTTTTTTTTTTACCAGGAGGTCCGGGGGATTGAACCCAGGTCCCTCCATATGGGAGACGGATGCCCAACCATTTGAGCCACATCCATCCCCAAGTATCTCTTCTTTAACAGATGGTACATGAAGAGCCATTTTGGTCACTGAGATGACGTTTTCATTTCCTAGGCTGCTCAAGCAATTACTATGAAACGGGTCGGCTTAAACTTTGGGAACTTGTTTGCTTATGGTTTTGAGACTAAAAGAAAGTCCAAGTCAAGGCCTCCTCAAGGCAATGCGTCCTCCCCAGAGACTGCGGCGCTCTGGGGCTGGCTGCCGGCCATCCTTGGTCTAGGCTTGTCACACGGCAAAGATCTTCTGGGTTCCACGGGGTTCACCTTCTGGCTGCTCTGCTGGCTTTCTCGCTGTGTCTGAATTCCACTCTCTTATAGAGGACTGCAGTACCAGGATTAAGACCCTTCGTGATCAAGGTGGGCCACACTTTACTGAAAGAGCCTCACCAAAGGGCCCTACTGACAAGGGGTTCACCCCCACAGGAATGGATTAGATTTAAGAACATAATATTCTTCTGGGGTACACACAGCTTCAAACCACCCCAAATAATAACTAATTATACCTCTCAATTCCTCTCCCTGTTGAGTCAAATTCTTATTTACCTTTTTGAGTTATATACTTTTCCTTGTAAAAACTTTTTCCAATTTTCAAAGTAGTATTTGCTCATTGTAAAAAAAAAAAAAAAAATTGGAATGTACAGCAAAGGAAAAAGAAGACACGGAAGAATGGGGAAGAAAAACTAGCCATAATTTCACACCCAAAGGCAACTTTTGTTAACATACTGGCATGTCTCCATCTAGCGTTTTTTACAAAGTTGAGATTAAACTATATCTACAGTTTTACATCTTAACTTTCTTACTTTATTATAACCTAAGAATTCTCAGTTATTAACACCATTTTAATGACTGCATAATATTTTATATTATATCTTACCATATATTAAATATTTATGATATATTAAACATACATCATAATGTGTTACCATTTCCCTTCAGCTGTACGTTTATGCTCTTTTGATAATTTTAAGTATTACAAAATAACGCTGGAATAAACTGTATATTAAAATTGGGGGGAATTTTGTATTATTTCCTTAAGGCAGATTCTCAGAGGTAAGATTGTTAGGGTAAAGATTCTCAATAAATTGCTTTCCAAAGAGCACTTTATGGTTCAGCCTCTCGTTGGCAGTGTGAAATGCCCACGGCCTGGCGGGACTGGGCACATTCAGCAGCCAGGATGCTCAACGTTGAGGCCAGGCCCTCGAGTAGGGTGCTTGGGGCAGGCAGGGGGCTGTTGGGAGCTGCACCTCACTCTTCCTTTCCGAGCATGATCAAAATTTAATTTTGAAAGTTCTGACTTGAACAATATCCCGATAGGGCTACAGAAGATGCCGATGGTGCAGCCTCACTGCAATGCAATTATCTCAGGTGGTCCCAGGCCAAGTCGCAGCCCTGGCCCCAGGACCCTTCTGGGGTGGCCTACAGTGTCGACTAGGGAGAGGGTGTCCCCACCATCCTTCCTGCAGCCACAACGAGTCATGCCCCAGTGCCTCAAATAGGCCCAGCCCTGGTCACAGCTGAGTGGGTTGGTAATCAGAGCCCAAAGCAAACATGCCTCAGCTGGACAGAAGGGAGGCCATGGGTCTAGAAGGAGGGCTGGCACGAAAGTCCAACCAAAGAGCTCCATACTTGATGGTGACAAGCTGAGCAAGTCTGAACACTGCACTCAGAGAAACAAAGCCAAGAGGCCACACTTAGTCAACGATGCCTCACCCTCCTAGGTCTCTTTTGCAGACACCCACGGGTTACTAATGTCCCAGCGAGCAAATCCTCAAGCTGTCCCTGTCAGATAACGCACCCCAAGATCCCCCTCTCCACCAGCCCAGAGCCCTGTCTGGTTTTGTGGGATGCCAAATTCAAATCAACGCTCCCCAATCACACACCGGACTGACCAACAGCTAGAGCCTTGTGATTTCTAAAAGACACCGTCCCCAGGACCACAGGCTCTCCAAGGCGAGCTGGGACTCTGCCCTAGGACCAGTGAGGATAAGAAACTTTCTTTCAGGCATCTCCTGTGTCTCCTGGCTGCACCTGACTCTCCATAAGACCCCCCCACAACACAAACACTCACAGGAAGGAGGTTCTGTGTAGCTGCTGTGGATTTGGAATGTAAGGAGCGCCTGGAAGTCTGCTCTGATGAATTACAGGCATCCGCCTTCTTCTTGTAGCTTTGTAACAAGCACTGAGCTCTATGACAGTATTTCCCAAACTTATTTGGCTATCGAACAGTTTTTATATTTATAACACAGCAAGGGCATGTGAGTTATAAATGCAAGCTGTGTCGGATGAACTCTCATGAATTAATTTCATTCTTAAAAGCAGGTTATTGCATAATAACTATGAAAATGGATTATGTATTTTTTCTCCATAATATATTTTAAAATATATTTTTAAAGGGAAAAAAAAATCAGATATCACTTTTTATGTTAGTTTTGTGAATCGCCATCAGTATCTCACCTAGCTGAACACAGTTTATGAAACTCTGACCTAAGGTGATTTGGTCATTGGCTTTTTCTTTGTGATCTGAAAGAAGTTACATATGTACTGATTTTATAGGGGGGAGAAAAGCTGTTGCCTAATTTTTTTTGTTTTGTTTTGTTTTGTTTAAAGATTTATTTATTTATTTATTTATCCCCCCCTTGCTGCTTGTGCTGCTGTGTCCATTTGCTGTGTGTTTTCTCTGTGTCTGCTTATCTCCTCCTTGCTGTGAGGTCCTGCTGCATCAGCCCACTGTGCCGCGTGGGCCGGCCTGCCCTCACAAGGAGGCCCAGGGAAGCGAACCCAGGGCCTCACACATGGTAAACAGGAGCTCTATCGATTGAGCCACACCCGCTTCCTAATATAGTTTTATAATAAACACTGTAACAGATTTTGTTAAATGTCTGTGCTTATTATTCAATGGTCCAAAGACATTTGGCAAAGCATCATGTTTGGTTCTAGATTACAATCTAACGTGCCACAAAAGTCCTTCAAGGTTAAAGGTAGCGCAGGTGTTGGTGATACCTTCCCCTCTTTCTTCCGGGGGCAGTACAAGCTTCTCAGCAGCTGCTTTCTGGTGCCACCTCTTCCCAAAGACTCTTGAAAACCTTCTACCCTAGCTCTCCCCTCAGGCCTTCTCAGCTGACTCCAGAGACCCTGCTGGGCTTCTTTACCATCAATCTCAACACCGGGATGGGGCCCCAGGATTCCATTCTGGAATCATAAGACCACCACTTTCATACCCAGCCCACACTCTTGCTGAGCTCCTTTTTCCCCACCACTCCCTCCTTAATACTATTTATGTAGATGTCATAGAGGAAGGGACTATATCTTGTATATCTTTGTGCTTTGCACATGGTAATTTCACAAGATTTGTTAAATACCTTGTATTCAATATTTTGTGATTAATATTCTGATATGAAAAGTAATGGCCCCTAAATGTGAACTGAACTATTTTAAAATTTTTAATGAGCATGTAAGGCCTAAAAATAAGCACATTTACTTCCCTCATTAAGAACAAATTTATTCTATCATTTTTATTTTGGGGCAGTGAGCAGTAAAAAGGTAAAAACCTTTTTATAGGTTCCCTTTGCACCAGTTATTACTTCACTGGCAGTGAGAGCTTGACAAGTATGAATTCTCCTTTTACTTCTTGAACTTTACCCACCAACCTAAATCTGTGTGTATTGGATTCTTTGTGTTGTTGGTGATTTGCAAGAATTTTAGTTCCCTATTTTAGACCCGACTCAGTGCTACGAACTAGTTGGCGTTGGGAGCGAATCACGTCCCCCACAGAAGGCAAGCTCAGGTCCCAAGCCCTGGTCCTGCGGGTGTGACCCCATTTGTAGCCAGGACGTTAGAAGATGACCTCAGTTAAGGTGTGCCCAAGCTGAATGAGGGTGGGCCTTCATCCAAAATGCCTGAGTCTTTATAAGCTAAGGAAATTGGACACGGAAGGAAAAGCCACAGGGAGCAGCCAGATGCTGGAAGTCAACAGAACCTGGAAAAGAAAGGAGAAGACGCTGCCATGTGCATGGCCATGTGATGGAAGAGCCAAAGAACCCCAAAGATTGCTGGGCAGCCAGGAGGTACCAACCCTGGAAGGAAGCAAGCCTTCTAGCCTCTGAAACCATCAGCCTACAGATTCCTGATGTTAACCCAGCTGACTGCATCGTGTTTTATCAGCCAGGAAACTAACACAATTAGGAGGAGCAAATTTGCTATTTAGCTGCATGTCCTATCTTCAAGGCAAAAACCAATGCTATTTGACTTTGTCTAATGAATGATGAGTTACCGTGATAAAGGTCAATCCCACTAAACTATTCCACAAATTACAATATGGGTCGACCTGATTTGATTTGATTTTTCCAGTTAAAGGGGTTAATGTGGCCCAGTGTACGCTTGATTTCCATTCTAACACAGAAAAGAACTGTTATGCAGAGGATTTGAACACACTTTCCCACTCTGAATGCCTCCATCTGTCTGCCGCCCACATACACACACTCCACCATCACTCCATCTGGACGGGGTAAGCCGGGAGAGCCAACTCTTCCATGCTTTCTCCTCTTTGTCCCTCTCTGTTCTTACCTCTACCCCCTCACCCCATAATGTCTCAGCTTTTTTTTTTGGTTGTTTATGTGTTTCGACACTGGATTAGGAGCATGAGGTTCCACAGATCTCACCATTTGAGGCCAACAGTATGTAGCTCTGTCACATAAATTATTATAGAACCAAGATAAGTTCAGAAGAAAAAATCAGGAAGTTTAACAAAAGTCATTTTCATGAAAATCATTATGTATACAGCCCACATAAGTACAGCTGCTCTTTTACAGATTTCTACTGTTCTTTGTCAGCAGCTCTCATTGCCATGGCATTAAAATGAGAAGGGCCTGGGAAAATTCTCAAGACTGGCAAAAATATTGGTAGTCTAATAGGGTTTTTAATTTAACCTTGTTATTTAAAGCTACGGGAGGGGTAAGAAGAGAAGTTCTACCAAAGACCATGTAGGAAAGCTTTAATCTAATATGTTTTCATTAGTCTAAATGACTAATGCCTAGAACCTGCTTGAACATTAAGATGCACTGGCATTACATCTAAAGGCAGTTAGAGACGCATTCCTTTAAGTGGTGTTGAAACACATAATCCTAGGCTTGGAAAAAAAAAACTTTAAAAACCAGAAAGTCTAACCTCCTTCCCCAAACTGCAGAAATTCCTCTACAACACCGAGGACAGACACAGTCATTCAGCTTTTGAACACTTTTTGAGAGAAGAGACTCTTTGTTTTGGGGGGACAAACCTTTTCACTACTGGATAGTTTTAAGCATCAGAAGGTTCTTCCTGACAATGAGCCCAAATCTGCCTAATGGATTTACAACCATCAGTCAGGAGACTGGGTGCATTGATGGGTAGGATGGAGGCTCGTGAGCCACACAGACCTGAGTTCGAATCCAGTGTCTACTGTTACTAGACATGTAGCCTTGTCTCTGTGCCTCAGTTTCCTGGTCTACACAATGCTGTTATGTTTCATGCTATTGAAGGATTAGAAATTCTGTATGTTAAGTGCCTGGGATATGGGACACAACCATTAGATGACAGCTATTGCTAGTGGTGGTAGGCCCAACTTTGGCCGTCTGACTCAACTAACTTGCCCTAGGGACTTTTGCCCTTTGCCAGGCCAAAATACATAGTTCTCTCAACTATTTCTCATGTGCCATGGTTTCCAGGCCCTTTCAATATTTTGGTAGTTTTCCACTCATTTATTAAGGAACACATTCCTCTGTGTAGATCTTGTACGTGAGGGTCTTCAGATATGACCATTAAAAGGAAAGAAGCTAGTTAGTATTTGTTAAATGGACTAATTCTAGAACATTATGGGCAGTTGCAAAGGATGAAACGTTCACAGGTGTTCTCCACCTGCTCTGCCACCCAGACACCCTAAGTGAGGAACAAGTCACACCTGCACATCCTGCTCCAGCTTGATCTTGATAATGCAGTACTCTTCGCAATCCCATATCCTCTGCTTGCTGAGCTCCTTCTCATAGTCCTCTACTTTCTTAATGCGGTTCATAAGATACTCCAGCTGAAGGCACAGGAAGACAAGGAGAAAGGCAGGTACAGTCCCCCCCAACCCAATCCTTCGCTGGCCTGACAAGCAGGACACAGTGGAGGGTTGGAAAGTTTTGTGACTCTGCAGGGAGCTCTCAGAAGCTCTAGGCTCCAAGACTTTGAATGCTCAGATCATGGCTTACATCGCTTAGTGGGGTCCTTACTCCAGACACTCCCGGAGGAACGCTCCACAAGCAATTACATGTACATCCTGCAGTCAGACATTCATAGTTCCACAATACCTACTGGATCTTGGTCAAGTCACTTCTTTGCTCTTTACATCTCTGACCCCCACACCCTCACCCCGTCTGCCGTGCCCCTTTACCTCCTTAGCATTGTGAGCCTGCAGGGCCCGCTCCCATTTCCTCTTATTACTCGCCAGGAGCTCTTGTCGTTCCACCTCAAATGCTTTCTGCAACCAAGAAGGAATTTGGATCTTGGGTCCATTTGGATTCAGCAGGTCTCACCAGAATCAAAGGACTCTCAGGTAATAGCACAAGTGCTGTGTCACCAACCACACAGACCAAGTCAAATCTAAAGGCAGATTTGCCCAATTTCATGTGACCCAACGGCTATGGAAGTTCACTGGAAATGAGGTACAATAAAGTCTATTCTTCAGTCCTGTGGCTTCATCAATATAAAGAGGCGACGTGCTAGAGGAAGGCCAGTGTTGGCAGTCCCGGGGCAAGCCGTGGCCTGTAGTTCAGCCATGACCAGGGTAGGTGCACTGCCACGGTTGGAGCTCCCCAGGAGCAGAGGCAGCTTATGGCTCACAGGAGGTTGGCCTGAGAATGCAGAAATGAGTCTGGGACAATCCAGAGAGGCCCCCACCCTCCTAGCTCTCTTCCTTCTTGGACAGGCCCAAGTCTCTACCTCAATCTTTAACATTTCATTCAGATTCAAAGCATGGATCCCTAAACCCTGTTTGGCACTCCCTTTCCCATCCCTCCTCTCCCAGCCCTGCCTAGCATAAGTAAATTCAATGACTGGCTCACATGTGGTCAGGAAGTACTGACCTCCCTCTTTCACTCCTCATCCCCTCACTTGCCTTATTTTCCTTCCAGAGCACTTATTACTACCCGTCTTATTATAGATTCAGTAATTTGTTCATGACTGGCTGCCGCCTACTAGAATATACGCTCCATGGATCAGGGGCTCTGCTTTGTTCATGGCTGTGGCCCCAGCCCCTGGGACAGTACCAGGCATATAGTAGACACTTCAAGGAGATTTGCTGAATGAGTGAATGAACACGTGGATAAATGAATGAAACCCTAGAACAGAGACAGAAATCAGAGGACCGAGACATCTGGACCCTCGCTGGGTCATTGGGACAGACCCAGCCCTCCTCCGAGGGACCTCCCAAGGTCAGGTGGCAGGTCTTCTCATACCCAGTACCTCAATGTGTTGGAGCTCCTGGCGAAAGGTTTTCATTACATTCTTCACTTGTTCCTCCATCCTCTCCAGAAGCAGGCAGATGTCGTCTGCCTGTTTCTTCAAATCCTTCACATACTGGTCATCCTTTGTTTTTAACTCCTAGGAAAGAACAGGTCAAAGGTCGGTCACTAACTTTGATGAAAGCAGGAGGTGTCAAGCACACTCCACCTAGACCCCACTAACCAGAAACTGCAAATGCTAGGAAGTAAAACTATGGAACACAAAAGCAGCTTCACTCGATAACGCGTGAGTGGGCCGAGTGGCGTGGACTCAGCTCTGTGCAGAGCTTTGAAGGAGCCACATAGGATCAAACTCCTCAATATGCACTTGCTGGAAATCTCCCTGCAAGCGCCCAGAAAGCCTAGGGCATCCCAGCTGGGCAATCGGTGCCCAGGTTCCCACATAGGAACTTGGTAACTAGTGCAGACTCACTTCCATTCCTTAGCTAAAAACACAAAATCTGAAACAGCATTGGCTAGGAAAGTATGTCTTCCTACAAGAGAGCCAGTAATTCTAAAACCATTACGAAGCTTTTTCTTAGGGTTAAAAGTTTACTGCTTGGGTTTCACAGCACCCTGAGTAAGGGGGGAAGGCCTTCTCCTTTTTCCATTCAGGAGCAGCAAACCAGTAACCCAGTTAAATCCCCCAGCCAGAACCCAGGGGCTCTCGCCTGCTGTAACTCGCTGATAAGCTTGTTCTTATCTTCTATCAGCCCAGCACAGTGCACTTGCTGGTTGTTGAGCATTTCCCACAGCTCCTGGGGAATTCTCTTCTGCTTGCCCTCCTCCCACTTGGCAGTGATTTCATCAAACTTGTCCTGGCTGGTCTTGACTTCATTCTCCAGCTTCTCAAGTCTGCAAATACAAACATGCCAGCTGGGCCTTCTGATGCAGGTGGGTTCTCTGGAGTCTAAAATATAGGGCCCAGGTACCTGTGACCTGCCTTCAGACACATCTACCAAACATCTATCCAGACACCGAGAAATCGTCTTTCAATTTAATACTTGACTAAAGTAACTGAGACCAAATAATCAGAGTGACACATAATAAAAATAAATCAACATTAAGATTTTAGACAGATGGATATAGATATAGATATAGATATATAGATATAGATATAGATATATACAAATCTACATCTATATAGAGATCAAGAGGTGAAGCTGGTGACACACGGTAGTTAAACACTTGGTCACCGTAGTCACACAGCTTGTGTTCAAGTCCTGGCCTTGCTAGTTACTGACACTCAACCTTAGACAAGTTGCTTAACCTCTTCTAGTCTTGTTTTCCTCATCTGTAAAATGAAGAGGATGAAATATCTACCTTCAAATGGTTGTTGTCAGAATTAAATGAGATAATGCATGGTAGAGGTGCTCAGCGTGGCGATCACTTAGCATATGCTACTTATATTTTTTATTTTCAACATGACCTCAAGTGTCTAGCCACTCCTCTCCCAAATTATCAATAAATGACCACTGGAATGTACCAATAGGGAAAAGCCACCATAGCAATGGAAACTAGGGATGGCCTTTCCGGAAATCCCTAGGAAGGTCTGTGATGGAGCATATGCTGAGGAGGGAACTGGAGTAAAGAAAGGCAACAGGGCTGAGACGCGAGGCCCCAACTGCCTAGGGCACATTCCAGAGATCCACTCCTACCACTAACACACCGTAATCCTAGGAGATTGTCTCCAAACAATCCACAGACCCCCTCAAGGTCAGGAGTCGCAACTACAACATCTTGTGCATCTCGTCCCTCCCTCCCTTTCCATTTCCCAATCCACCATCCAAGCTAGGGCACACAGTACCGACCAAAACTCAATATTTTTTACTTCTAGAAATGGGAAAGAGCCATCAAGCCATCCTTCCAAAACCCATACTGAGCTTGTTACTCTGCTGCTCAGAACCTTCCCTTTTGCCTCACAGCTCTTGGTGAAGGATGGCAGTCAGGGTCTTTCACAAACTGACCCTGCCACTGGGGATCAGTCAATTCACTTCCTGGTACAGCCCACGAAAGGCAGTTGGAAGTTTCAAAAATGAAGTCACCAATTATTTACTTGTAAAACAGATTAAGTTGCTAGTGGGGGGACTAGTTAAGCTGAACAACTTAAAATCTTATTAAACTTGTGCTGCACAGGTGTCATGCCAAGGCTGAGGTGCGTTAACATGGTCAAGCAGGTTGCTCTTCTAATTGAACTATGTGGGGGGCGGATGTGGCTCAAATGGTTGGGTGTCCGTCTGCCATATGGAGGGACCTGGGTTCGATCCCCGGGACCTCCCGGTAAAATAAAAACATATATATATATATAGAAGGCACATGGGCTGCCAGGCTCTGTGTGCCGGTGAGCCGCCAGGTCCCGGGAGCCAGGCAGCAAGATGATGATGTAACAGGAGAGAGACAAGACGAGATGCTCCAAAAGCTCTGTAAACCAGGAGCTGAGGTGGCACAGATGGCAGAACACCTCTCTCCTACATCGGAGGTCTCCAGGATCGAATCCTGGTGAAGACTGGAGGAGGAGGATGAGAAGAGATGAAACAGACACAGAGAATTGCCCAGCGAATGGACACAAAACAGCAAATGGGGAAGGGGGGGTTAAAATGGATCAAGTAAATAAATAAATCTAAAAAAAAAAATGTAATTAAAATAATAATAATAATAATAATAATAATTGAACTATGTGTGATTTCAGGACCCAGAGAAGAGCAAAACTTCACCACCCCCCACGAGGTCCCTAACCTCTGACGCTTTATCTCCTCTTCTTCCACTCTCCTGTGGATCTCTCTGATATCTGTAGCTACCCGGATATTTGTTACCAGCTCAGTGCCACAGTGCAGAAGTTTAGCCAATTTCTGAAAACAAAGAGATAAGAGTTCATAAAGTTAGAGTTTGTCAAGTTAGAAATATTTTGCACAACTGTCTGTAGCTCTTCTATCCAACTAAGCAGGAATGAGCAGCTACCCTAGAGTAGCATCTATCAGCTCTTTTCTAGCAAGACATTTATGATGTGACGTGGTATGGCATTACAGCTTGCAAATGAATAACACTTTACAATTTTAAATGCACTGGGTCTTACTGTATTTTGGAGTAGAGATCAACCAAGCAGTGGACTGGCCGGTACTGTGGGACATCTCAGAGCTTTACCCAAGAGATCCCCAACCTGACTGGCACTGCAAGGTTCTTTCTAAAAATCTCAGCAGGGGAGGTGAGGCAGGTAATGACAGTTGTCCTCCAATACTCATATTCCCTCTCTTCTTTTAGTAACAGACTCCCAAATTTTAGCCGAGTAGGTGGCCTCCCAAAATAGATACATTTCCCAATTTCCTTTACAGCTAGAGTATGCAGTCTGATCAATGGCACATGAGCAGAAGTGGCACGTGCCACCACTGAGCTGTGCCTTTAAAGGGAAAAGGTGTTCTCTCTGCTGCCCTTCTTTACCCCTTCTCCCCGGGGAGAACATGGTGCCAACGCATATCATGACGAGCAGATGAAGACCACCTAGAGAATGGTAGAAAATGCTGAGGTTCCCCTTGCATCTCTGAACTACTTATGCTCCAAACTGTTAAGTGAGGGAGAGAACTAAATGTCTATCCTGTTTAAGCTAATGTAACCTGAGATCTTCTAACACAGAAGAGAGATGAAGCTGGCTGCACTGCCCTGTTGCTTAATGGGCTCAAGAACTTTGCTATTGGTACAGCCTTCTAAGTCCCTCTTAGTACCTTCACTCCTGGCCTTTTGGTGATGCCGTGAGTTCAGGATAAAGCCTCTTAACAAAAAGTTAGGTATCTTTAGGTAATGACTAGGTTTTTTCCAAGCCTATGTTTTAGAACTTACCAAATTCTCCAATGTTTGCATCATTTACATACTACAAACCTATAAACATCTCTGCACCAACAAGTCATTGAGATGATCGCGGGCCCTATTTCGTCTCACTGTTGCATGGAAATTTGTTAACATAGTTTTAATGATTATGGAACAGCCTTACCCCACATATCTAGGGCACTCCAGATTTTTTTTAATGCCTATAGCTCTATCACTTGTATCAAATCATGGTTCTACATGCATAAAGAAGTAATGGCTTTCCTGCAGTTTTTAGCAATTTTCTATTTTCTACCTAGACAATGTGAATATCAGAACTTTCTGAATCAAGTATTTAAGATTAAAGTAAAATTTTATAAAGTCAACAGATGTACCCCTAAATTTATAAGACTCAGGGGTAGAGATCAACTGGAGGTCAACAGACCCTATGTCTAAATATTTAAAAATTATAATTCGATATAATACCGTTAAATAAAATGTGACTTATTCTCCTACTTCAACACCTTCATAACTACCTAGAAGTCCTGGACTGAATTCAGACTACACCTCGGAATTCCACCCAGAGTGTGGTAGCTAAGGGAGAGCCAGCCACTGGCCCCCAGCCTGCAGCCTGCCCCAACCCTCTTTCCACCGCCACTCTGTCCTGCACTGGGAAGGGCTTCCCGGGCAGGCATATGGATTTCCCAAGCTGCACTTCCACGTTCCATCTCCACCCCTTGCGATGGCCACCTCTGGGCCATCCATCAAGCCTAGGGGTCACACAAAGCGGCATGGTCTGCCCTCAGGAGGACAGACCTTGGAAAGAGGCCTTTGCAGGCCTTGAAAGTGGGCTCAGAACTGTTTGGGTAGAGAATTCTGGATCTGTGATACTCAAAGAGTGACCCAAGACCAAGAAGGAGCTCCAAAGCACTTCCTGAAGCCGAACTTTCACCAAAAAAAGGTCCTGGCCACTGTTTGGTGGGCTGCTGCCGGTCTGATCCACTATAGCTTTCTGAATCCCGGCGAAACCATTACATCTGAGAAGTCTGCTCAGCAAATCAATGAGATGCACCGAAAACTGCAACGCCTGCAGTCGGCACTGGTCACCAGAAAGGGCCCGATTCTTCTCCATGACAACACCCGACCGCACATCACACAACCAGCGCTTCAAAAGTTGAACGAATCAGGCTACGGAGTTTTGCCTCATCTGCCATATTCACCTGACCTCTCGCCAACCAACCACCACTTCTTCAAGCATCTTGACAACATTTTGCAGGGAAAACGCTTCCACAACCAGCAGGATGCAGAAAACGCTCTCCAAGAATTTGTCAAATCCCAAAGCACGGATTTTTATGCTACAGGAATAAGCAAACTTATTTCTCACTGGCAAAAATGTGTTGATTGTAATGGTTCCTATTTTGATTAATAAAGATGTGTTTGAGCCTAAAAAAAAAAAAAAAAGAGTGACCCAAAGGGGGAACTTGGACTCTGGGTGGGCAAGTCTACCAGGGGGAGTGCACCCATTATTACCACTTCTCTTCAATGGGCTGGGGGTCCTATCTAGTTCAAAAGGGCAAGGGAAATGTAGTCAGTATTTTCAAGACTCTAATATCCCTTATATCCATTCAGAAATGTTCAGAGATTGATGAACTTTTTGAGGAAGAAACCAGAGTTCAGAGAGGTGACATGAAGCCTCAAACCCATAATGAATGACAGAACTGGAACAAGAACCCACATCGGTCCAATACCCAGCACAAATCCCCTCTCTCCATCTAACTGGGGAGCTCTCACTCATATCTCAACGCCTACAGTATCACTCTCTATGCCTTTCAATAAGCAATTAATTACAGGCAGCATTTTGCAAGTCTGGCTTGCCGTTTTGAGCTGTTAGTCATCCCTCCTGCAACTGTCGTTCCAAACCCTTTAGAAATATCCCATGAGCGCTGCCATGGCCACAGGAGAGCAATCAATGATTTTCCTGTTAACGTTTATTAAATACAAGCCAGGCACTACTCCCTACAAAAAGACACAGAGGCGACAGAGGACAAGGGTCTCACTCTCACAGAGCTCACAGTTTCACTGGGGAGAGAGAGGCTGCACGCAACATGTCATACAAGGCAGAACACCATCTAAAATGAAATGAATGGTCCAGGCGAGAGCTATTCGATATGTGGATTGAAGGAGTTCTGGCTGGGCTGAGGACAATTTCAAGGAGGAGCTGGGGCTGGAGTTGATCTGCAAAGATGAGAAGGTAGCCTGATGAGAGGAGCGGAAAGCAAAAAGGAGAGGAGAGGAGGGAAGCGGAGGAGCACAGGAGGTTAGGCATTCAAGATGAGAAGGGCATGATCAAAGGCAGAGCCTGGAGTGAACAAAGCCCCAGGGGAGGTGAAGGAGTGGATCAGCCAAGGCCCAAATTGGGTGACAGCAGGCCAAAAGCCTGGAAAGTTAAGGTGGAGAGACTACAAAAGGCCTTGAATGCCAGGCTAAAAAGTTTGGCCCTCATCCTATGAAGAATGAAAAACCATTAAAAGTGTAGGAGCAGGGAAGAGACCTCATAAGAAGCTCACTCCTAAAGATCCGGTTCTGCCTAGAGACAGGAAACGAATCCATGATCACTGTTGGGTTCCTTTCTGTCTAAATATGCAAGGCATGATGTCACACTCAGCTCTGCAGGCTCACAGGACTAAAGGGACTCGTTGGCCAGTTCGTACCAGTCTGCTTTCTTCTTTCTGTTTGTAGCTCTTGCTTTGGTCTTCCTCACTCTCCTTCTTCCCATCTAAATATTCTCCAAGTGCTTCCCTGTAGTGAAAAGAAGACAGAGAAACTGAAGTTACATCTAGTACTTAAATTCTATATTTCCAAAGCATTCTAAAAAAATTTTTTTAAAAAGTCATATGGGTTAAAATTTAAATATTAAAAGACAATCAAAAAATGCTATAAGTTAATACAGGAAACTATTTGTATAATCTTAGGGTCAAGAGTCCATCTTAGAATTAGACGAAGTCCAAACAAAGATGGAAAGATTTTACTTCTAAAATTTTAGAATTTCTGTACACTAAACAACAAAACATAAAGTTGAAAGTCAAGAGATAATCTGGTAAAAGATATATTTGCAACATCTGACAAAATCTTGCTGACCATGAAATACAAAGTGCTTGTTCCAATCAATACAAAAAAGATAAAATACCAAACAGAAAGAATTGGCACAGGACGTGAATAAGCAATTTACAGAAGAAATACAAATGGCAAACAGACATCTGAAAATATTCCACTTACAATCAGAGAAATGAAACTGAAAACTCTGTGCTGTATCATAATTTTCCTATGAGAGTAGAAAAGTTTTAAACAAGTTGGCAATACCAGGTGTGGCCCATGGGTATGGATGCCCACCAGGTCGGTCACCCTACTTGGGTGGGTGTGTGAAGTTTAACAACCTGTCTGGAATGCAATTTGGTAAGATTTGTCCAAAACTTAAATGTGCCTCCTCTTTGACCCAGGCATTCCATTCTCAGGAATTTTCTACAGGAACCTTTCACAAGTACTCAGCTGTATGCACAAGAATGATTATCGAAGCACTGAACGTGGAAACTTTCTACATACAATTAGCTGACTGTTTCAATAACTTTGTGGCAATAACAATGGAATTTTTGCAGCCTATAAAAAGATAGTCGTAAATATCTAGCAGCGTTGAAAGATGTCCAAAATATTTAATAAAAAGATCCGGTCATAGAACAATATAAAGAACATAATGTACATTTTCTTTTTAAAGCAGGCTTATATACACATAGGAAAATTTCTGGAAGGAAAATATGACAAACAGATAAGAGTAATTGTTTAAGGAAAGGGAAAGAATTACTGAGGACTTCTATTTTCTATTTTATACATTTCTGTATTGCATGCATTCTACAAATAGCACGCGCGCGTGTGTGTGTGTGCGTGTGTAATCAGAAAGCAAGGCTAAAGAGGGTGGGAGAAAGGTAAGAGTCCCGATTATGGACTCCTTTGGAGGAGGCTCGGGGGGCTGGCCCTGGCAGTTCCCACACCTCTCACTTCACAGGACCCCACTCTCCCCTCTGGCATACACAATACCTCCTTAACAAAAGTGGAACCATCATCTCAGACTTCAGCATCTAGGGGGAACAAGCAGGCCCCTCTATCCCCTTCTGTCTTAACTTTTTCTAGCACCGCCTTCCATCTCCACTCCCTGTTCAGAGCCCAGCACAGCCCACAGAGTGTGCACCATCTAGGAGATAAGGAACTGGGTGACCATCTCCTACTCCCAACCTAACTGAAAGCCTGTTTTTCTTGTCATTTCATCAACTCCCTACACTTCCTGAATCTACCTTTTGTCCTTACTAAGAAAATTGTTCCATTTACGCAGTTCTTTAGATCTTCCCAGGCTAAAGGTGTTCTCATCACCACCCAAAATGTACTCATTCCCTTGACTTTCTACTTTGACCACCAATTAATTACCAACCCTCTCTAAAAAATTCCTTACAACTTCTTCCTGGAGCAAAGGCCAGTGCTCCAAGGAAGAAAAAGAACCGTGCAGCCCAGATCTGCTACTAAGTCTTACTATCCAGTTTCAGCCCGAATCTTATTGCTGCCTTTTACTGATCATTTTTTGACTGTCTAGTACTGCACTGTCTAATATAGTCGCCACTAGCCACACGTGGCAGGTGAGCACTTGAAATGCGGCTCGTCCAAATTGAGATGTGCCGGGTGTAAAATACACACTAGATGGATTTCGAACACTTAGAAGAAAAAAAAGAAAAATATCTCAGTATAATTTATACTGATTGCATGTGGAAATCGTATTTTTATATTAAATAAATCATTAAAATGAACCTCACCTTTTTCTTTTTTACTTTTTTAAATGCAGCTACTAGAAAATTTTAGGAAGCGGGTGTGGCTCAATGGATAGAGACCCCGTTTACCATATGGGAGGCCCGGGGTTCGCTTCCCGGGGCCTCCTTGTGAGGGCAGGCTGATCAGCCCACCGCGCTGCGTGGACCTCACGGCAGGGGGCGGGTGTGGCTCAATCGATGGAGCCCCCGTTTACCATGCGGGAGGCCCCGGGTTCGCTTCCCGGGGCCTCCTTGTGGGAGCGGGCCGGACCGCACGGCACGGTGGGCTGATGCAGCAGGACCTCACAGCAAGGAGGAGATAAGCAGACACGGAAGAAACACACAGCGAATGGACACAGTAAAACACAAGCAGCAAGGGGGGTGGGGATAAATAAATAAATCTTTAAAAAAAAAAAAAGAAAGAAAAATTTAAGGGCCATATGTGGCTCTCAAATTTCTGTT